>JANHAA010000321.1:0-25615 GCA_026225975.1 Clarireedia hainanense | reverse complement strand
TACTTTATTATTTCTTTCTTATAATTACTTATATTTATATAATTAATTTCTTTTAAAACTCTATTTTATAAATAAGTTAAAGTAGAGTATTATAAAAAAATAATATATCTAGTTAATAATAAAATATAACTACTTCTTTTATTAAACAATTATTATATATTTATTAAACTAATAAAATATAATTTAAAAGTTTATTAAGTAATAAAAAGTTATTTAGAAAATTAAATATATTTTATAAATATCTATTAGTTTTCTTTTAATTAAAGAAAATTATAAAATCTAAATAAATAAATAATAAGTTAATAATAAAGATTATTTTATAAAAATCTTCTTATTATCTTTAAACTATTAAACTAAAGAAATTTAAGAAGATTAATTACTAGATTTTATTAAATATAGTATAATATAATTTATTCTTTTATATAACTTTTTTTTTCCTTTCTAGATTATATATAATTAAAAGTTTATTAAAATAAAAAAGTTTAGAATTAATAATAGAAATAATAATTATATAGAAGATAATATTTTATTCTCTTTACTCGATTATTTAAATATATATAGTATATTATTATATAATAACTATTTTAAACTTCTATATTTACTTTAGGCTTTTATATAAATATTCTTATATATATATATCTTCCTATATCAAATACTCTCTCTAAAGAAAACTTATTATATTCTTATAATCTCAAAGCTATTATAAATAAATATAAACTGTAATAATAATTCAATTAATATTAATTATCTATAAAGAAATTTAGAAGCTATTATAAAAGATTTTAATATTAGCTTAGCTAAGTATTATAGGAACTAAGTTGTTGCGAAAATATTATATTTTAGTACTATAAAAACTGATTTTAAAGTATAAATTATTATAGTAATTACTACTAGCGAAAAAATTATTATATATTATAAAAATCGTTTAAATTAGTTAAGTATATTATTTGCTAAGTAATATTAAAAAGTATTTAAGATAATACTAAACTCTTTTATATTCCCGCTAGTATATTATAATCGATAAGATAAAATATAAGTAATTTGTATAATAGAGATATAGTTGTAAAGGATAGTAAATAAAATATTTAGTAGTTTATTACCTAAAGTAATAAAATAATAATATAAAAAGTTTAAAAAGGTATTAATATAAATTATACTTAATTTAGTTTAATATAACTAGTTAATTATAAAGATATTAAATTTCTTTCTTTTATTATTATTTCGAAAGTTGATTAGAGTTTATATATTTTTATTATTTTTAATTTTTCTAGAAAGTATAATATAATAGTTATAGAGAATATTACTTTAATATTATCTAATAACAATATATTAAGTAATAGAGATATTATACTTTATAATATAAATAACTTCTAATTAATATTATTAAATAATAACTTTTAATCTTTATACTCTTTTTACTTAGTATTATTAAATACTTTAACTACTACTTTAACTTTATTATAAGTTTATACTTTGACTACTTATCCTAATATTTTGTAAGTAGTAAGTAAAATAAACTAAAAAGTAATTAATATACTAATTAAAATTAGATATAGGATATTATTTTTATTATAATATATTTTCTATATCTAGTTTGTAATATAATTATCTTCTTACTTCTTATTCACTTTATTAAATACTTTAATAGACTTAAGATTATTATTTACTTATATTATAACTTCTTTATTAATATTTTTATTATTCTATACTACTAGTTACTTAAGCTTTTTATCGAATATTATAATTAACTTTAAATTATTATTCTTCTTATTAATTAAAAGTTTAAAAGTATTATCTTAAGATATCGATATCTTATTTACTATCTTTTATATTATTCTTAATATCTTATAATCTTTATTAGTAGTAATATAAATAAAGTAAGAGAATTTATAAATATTAAATAATTCGAATATAATCCTATTATAAAATATTAAATTTTCTATAAAATAACTATAATCGTTATTAAGTTTATTTAAAAAGATTATTTTAACCTTTTTTAACTTCTTAGTATAGTCTCTCGAATTAAATATATCTAACTAATTAAAAGTATATACTAAACTACTATTATAGAAAATATTATCTAACCTAATAATTATATTAGTACTAATTAGCTAATATAGTTAGTTCGATAATATAATTATTACTCTATATAAGATTTAGTAATATTCTAACTGATTATTATAATTATATTATTAACACTCTATTAATTAGATAGTTAAAGGAACTAGCTAAGAGCTAGATCAATTAAAGGAATTAACTAGAAAATAATAACTAAAAGTTTTATTCTTTATTATCAATCAATATAATTAGTATTATTCTCTCTTAACTGAGAATCTCTATAAAAGAAGAAGAGATTTTTAATTAAAGAGAAGATAATCAATTCTCACTTTACTACTTTTATTCCTATTATTATATTATCTAGTTATTAGTATCTTTGATAATTATAAACTTAATTCAATATAAATTCTTCTACAAATTTATCTATCTATTAACTATTACAAATAGTTACTCTTTTTAATTATTTCTTATATAATCACTTTTATTTTAATCTCTCTCTTTAATTATAATATCTTACTCTAAGAAGATTAGTAGTATTAAATTATATAATCGCTAATAATAACTAATATAATTTATAGAACTAAGAAACTAAGTCTAAACTTAATATATCTAATACCTAATCAATCTAGAAATCTATAATAAATTAACTAGTATATTAGTCGAATTAGAATTAAATTCTAAACTTAGTATCGATTAGCTTATTATAATATTACTAGTAGTAATCTTTTTTAAATCTATAAAGGATAAAATATATACTTAATAAATAGTTAAATATAATTAATTAGTCTAATCCTATTAGTATTTATCTAATATATTAATAACCTAATTAACTATCGATAATATAATAATAATTAGAATAGATAATAATAATTAACTAGTTATTAAGTTAATTAATATAGACTTTTCTATTATTAATCCTTTATTACTACTTCCTTCTTTACTAGTTTATCTAACTACTATAGATATTAGAAAAGAATATTTATCTTTAAACTAAAACTATTACTTTCAAAAGTTAAAATTTGATTAATATTATAAAGCTTTCTTAATAGTCTTTAAATAGATTAAGTTGATAATTAATAAAAACTTCTTAATTAATTAAAATCTCTATAGTATTAAGTATAATAAAATTAGTCTTCGAAGTTATATCTATTTACTTAAAGAATATTTTATACTAAATAAGTTATTAATTATTCTTGATATTCAAATAGAATATAATAAGATATTCAACTAAGTTTATTATAATCGAGGATTATTATTAGACTAATACTAGAAGTAAGTTCGAGTTTTTAATAAAGTATAAACTTATAATCTAAATAAAACTCTTAGTATACTTATTATAATTATCTTCCTAAAGGCAGTTAAAGTTAAATTTAAATTAACCTAAGTAGATAAGAAGTTTAGATATATTAATTAAAGATAAGAATAAGAAAAACTAATTATAACTTTTAATAAAGTAACTAATCTTCTCGAAGTTCAATTAGTAAATAAAGTATATAAACTAAAAGGAAAAAGTATATATATAATAACTACTAGTAATAATATAATAAAACTAATAACTATTATAACCTCTTCTAATAAAGTCGATTTAATTAATCGAAATAAACTTTATCTTTATTACTCTAAAAAGTAGTTTTTAAACTTAAATAATAAATATTTTTAAAAATTAGAGAACTATAGTATATTTAAAAATATATTATAAGGAAAAATAATTAAGAAAAACTTTAATATCGATAATATTAAGAAAGTTAAAAAAAAACTTAAAAACTCTAAATAGGATAATATTAGAAAAGTTATAAAGAAAAAAAAGATTTTATTAACTAATATATTAATAACAAATAGTTTATTATCTCTATTTTTTAGAAAAGTAGTAATAATAATTATCTACCTTTCTCTTATATAAACTAATAATCTTAGTATATACTCTACTTCAATTATTATTGAAAAGTATTATTTAACTAACTTAACTTTTTTTAATAATTATAATATTATATATTTAGTTAATAATATTTCTTTATTAGATAGTAGAAAGTTTATTAAATCTAATAATAATAATCTTATTAAGTATAGAACTTTATTACTTTTAATTATTAGATATAGTATCTATATTATTAAGAATATCTTTACTAGATTAAAAAGATTTAAAATTAAAGATCTAATTTTAATTAATATAACTCTTATTTCTAGTTTTTATATCAATATTATTTCAAAGTCTTAATTAGTAAAAATAAACTTGTAGTTTTATAAACTCGATTATACTTTAAGATATAATATATTAAAGAAAAGTATAATTATTATACCTTTTATATAAAAGTTTAACTTAGTCTTCTTTTAATTTAAAAAAGTTGTTTCCTACTTAAGTATATTAAATAATATTTTTATAAGCTAAATTATAATAATATATTTAATTATTTACTATAAGATTAATAAGCTGTTTAAAAGATTATATAATCTATTATCTAACAAAGTAAATATAGTATAAATATAGTATAATCAAGTTAGATATTTAGAATAAAAAGCTTTAAAATACTTAGTAAATAAAGTAAAAGGTATAAAAATTAAGAGAATTTTAAAGGTTAATTATAAATATTATATAAAAGTATATATAAAATAAATAATTAATTATTATTTAAGGGACTAGTAATTACTATAGCTTTTTTATAAGATTATATAGAATCTATTTAACTTTCTAATATTATTTAATAGATATTCTTAATTACTATTAATCAAGGAATTATATAGTAATAAAATCTTTAAGATCTTACTAGTTAATAAAACCTATTATAAAATATTTTATACTATTACTAATTTTAAAGTATAGATAAAATAATAATATTACTTATCGATATATATTATTAAGCAAAATAATAATATATTAGTAATTAGAATTAATAGTTATACTAAGTTTAAATAATAGATTAAAATAGAAAGAATTAAGATAGAGTTATTACTAGTTTATACTTATAAATCAAATAGTATAGTAGAATATACAAGTTAAAAGATTATTACTAAAATGATAAAAATATAAACTTAAATAAAACTCTTTATAAACTTATAATCTGAAATTATATAAACAATAATTTACTTATATAATATTAGTTCTTTATAGTAATAAGAGTTTAGAACTTTAAATAAAGTTCTTAATAATTAGTTTAAGTAATACTTTTATTAGTATAATCTAATACTAATAATATTAATTACTATTAATTTATACTCTAACTAGAATAGTATTTATTATTTTAATTATTATACCTACTCTTTCGATAAAGAATAAGAAATATAAATAAATAAAAAGTAGTATAAAGTAAATTTGAAAATATATCTTAAGTATTTAGTAGGTTATATATCTAGTATATAGATCTATAAAATATAGGTTTTAAAACTTAATCAGATTATTATTACTTGAAATATTTAGTTTAATAAGAATATTATTTATTCTAAAGTAATTAAGAAATAAGAATTAGCTTTAAAAGAATTATTAAATAATCTTATTTAAACTTTTAATATAAATATTATTAAAAACTTGAATAGATTAATATTAGAAAGTAATAATATTATTAAATTTATCTTATTTATTAAGAAGTTTGTTTTAGAAAATATTGAAAAATAGAATTATTATAAGTAGGTTTTAGAGATAAAGAAACTTAATAATAATAAGTAGATACTTCTTAGTAATATTTATTTTAAAGATAATAACTTATATTTAAACGATAATAAAAGTAGTTTAGATATATAAAACTTTGATAATTAGTCTAAAGATTAAAAAGATAATAGAATTTTAACTATCTTAAACTAAACTTAGAATATAGAAGTAATAAACTTTATTAATAATAAGTAAAATCTAGAAAAGATTAGAATAGAGAATTTAGAACTAAGTACTACTATTCTTTTAAACTTATTAATAATCGAGAAAGTCTTTAAATTTAAAAGTAAGATAAACTTCGAATATATTGATATAATCGATATATTCTATAGAGAATATAAAGACAATTTAGATAAAAAAGTATCTAAGTATATATCTCTCTAAATCGAAAACAAACTATATTATTCTATATATATACTATATAATAGTAACTAGTTATATAAAAGAAATTAAATTAAATCTTACTTCGAAGAATCGGATAATAATCAATTATTAAATATACTAATAATTAAACTACTACTTAAGAAATTAAGATTTGTAATCGAGATCTTAGTAAGAAAAGTAAATAGAACTAATAAAATTAATTAAGACTTATTTACTTTTCAACTATTTAACTTAACTAATATATTAAAAAGAAAGAAAAGATATTATTCTTAATATAATAGAAAGATTATTAACACTTTTATTAATATAATTATCTTTTAATTATCTAAACAAAGTATTAAGAAGCTTAATAATTTCTATAATATATTCTAGCCTAATTAGCTAAATATAGATAAAGACGAAGAGTAAAAAAACTTTGTAATACTCTATAGTATAGTAATAATAGTAGTTATAAATAAACTTAAAAAACCTATAATAGAATTATTATAATTATTTAAAATCTATAAAACCTAAATATTTAAAGTATTTAAATACTATTGAGATTTTAAAAATTATCTATTAAGACTAATATTCAAAGTTGATTATAATAAGGAGATTAACAATTTTAAGTCTTATAATATATAAAGAGAGGTTCTAAGAAATTTAATTATAATAAACTTAATCTCTCTTAAATAAATATTTACTTATAAAACTAATTAGAATAGATTTATTATTAAATATAGATCGTACTTTGTAATAAAAGGTAATCTTTAAATTAAAAGTATAATTAAGTCGATATATACTATAATACTTATATCCTATTCTTTTTAGATAATTATAATTATAATTACTAAGTTTAACTTTGAAATAAAGTTATATAATATAGTTAATACTTTTATAAATATATTATATAATCTAAATAAAGAATTAATTATATATTATCTTCTAGATAAATACAAAGTTGAAAGTATAATTATAATTATTAACTATACTTTTTATAGCTTTCGAGATTTCTTAATAATATAGTTTAAAAACTTTATTAAAACTTTAACTAGTTTGAAAATAAAGTTATACTCAAATAAGCTTTATATACTAGTTAATAAAGATTGTAAAATATTAATACTATTTTTTATAGATAATATCTAAATAATTTATAATAAAAGTTATAAAAAGGAAGTTAAAAGAATTATAAATAGTATTTACTCTATATATAAACTATATAAAATAAGTAATATTAAGTAGTTCCTAAAGATATAAATAATTAGAAACTATATTTAGAAGAAGTTATAACTAGTTTATAATATTTATATAAAGAAGATTAGTTAGAAATTCGATCTTATAAGAAGTAATCTTATAAATACTTTACTTCTAATTATAGAGTTTAAGAAAAATAAAAAAATTATAATAAAATCGAAAATTAAAGAATATTAAGAGAAAGTAAAATCGATTTTATATATTACAATTATATTATATATAGATATTACTTTTATAGCTTTATAACTCTTCTACTTTCTAATTAATCTATTAAAAGAATATTTAAAAGTAATAGATTATTATATCAATTATCTATAGAAAATAAAATATCTTATTATAGAATATAATATAGATTATTTATTATAACTACTTATTACTTTAAATATATCTTTTACTAATAATAATAAAATAAAGCGATCTTCTCAAAAGTATATAATATTACTATATAGTAGACTAATTATCTAGAAAATATTAAAATAAGATATAGTAATAATATTTATAACTAAAGTTAAGCTACTTAATATAAAGTGAATTATTAAAAAAACTATAGTTATAAAAAGATTATTAAAAGAACTCGATCTAGTTATCCTTAAACTTATTATTATCTATTATAATAATACTTAAATAATAAGATTAGTAGTAAGTGAAAATAAGCGAATTTTAACTAAACTATAATATATCGATATCTAAAATATATAATTAAAATAAGAATATATAAAGAAATTATTTGATATTATTTATCTTCTTATCAAAGATATATTAATTAATAGTTTTACTAAGAATTTTATATACTAGTAGTTTAAATACTTTTATATCTATTTGAACTTATAAGATATAAAAGGAAAAATCAAGAAATTTAACTTAGTAGTTAATAATCTTTAATTAATCTTTTATTTATTAATATTTTTATTTGATTTATAGTCTTAAGATAAGTATCTAATAATAAATTTATATTTAAAACTTATAAGAAAACTAGATTGAATTAACTAATCTTCTAGAAAACTACTAAAATCTTTATTTAAAAATCAACTTTATTTTATTCTTCTTAACTTATTATTAAAAATTTAAAGTATAATAATCAAGAAGTATTAATTATATTAGAAATATATTCTAATAGATAAATAATCTTATATAATATACTTTGATAGATTTAAAATCTAGAAGAATATAGACTAATAGATAGATAATCTAAGATAATATAAAGAAGAATATAAATAAGAATCCTAGTTTAGAAATATAATATTATAATTTTATAAGTTAGATATAAAGTAATTTAGAATATTTTTTATATATCTTATAAGGATAAAAGGATTTTAAATTTAAAATAGATTTAATTCTTAAAACTAATCTCTAAACTAAGTTTATAAAAGTTAAAGAAATTTATTCTAAGTTATCTTTTTAGAATCTAACTATTACTTTAACTTAGCTATTACTAATATCTTTACTTTCTTTATAAAAAACTTACTCGCTATCAACTTTATAATCAACTTAGTCTATATCTTATATAAAATAATTAATAATCTAGATATATTCAAAGAACTTAAAAAGCAAATAGAGTAATTAATATTATAATAAAATCTTTAAAAAGTAAATAAAGTTTATATACTAAGAAGATCTTAACTAAATAAAGATATTAAAGTATTTATAAAAATAGAAGTATCTTGAATATAAGAAGTAATAAGAGATTATATATAAGGAGAATAATAAAACAAACTTAGTTTATTTATAAGATTAAAGAAGGTATATAAAGTAGAACTTTACTTATAAATACTATTAAAGATAATAACTTATACTAGTTAAAATATACTTATTATTCTAGTATAAAGTATAAAGAGTATATTATTATAAGAAGGATCTTGAGAAGTAGAAAGTATATTAAAATTCTTAATATAGTAAAGACTTAATAAGTAAATAGTAAGAGTTTTAAATAGAGTAAAAATATTATTATCTTTAAATTTATTACTCTTATTATTAATCTCTTTTACTTTTATATCTTCCTTCTTAGACTTATTATCTAAAGGCTTATTATTAAAATTAATCTTAAGAGCTTTTATTTAATATTAAAGATATATTTTAACTTTTATAAACTCTTAGAAATAAAATTAATAAATATATTATAATAAAATATAGAATATTATCTTCTCTAATATCCTTTTCTTAAATTTAATTAATAAAATCTAAATAAGAAAAAGAAGTTCTTTTAGAATAGATTGATATTTCTTTATTTTACAAAACTAATATTTTTTAGACTTACTAAGATATTTACGATTATAATAAATATCTTACTTATTACTATAAAAAGTATTCTAAGTATAAGCTTTATAAGGAATAGAATACTTTTCTTTATATTCTTCTAAGTTAAACTAATTCTACTATTTAGTATAAAGAGTTTTAATTATAAATCTACTACAAGATTTTCTAAGAAGATTATTTGAAAGTATATCTTTAAAATTATCTATAAGATCAATTAAATTAAAACTAGAATAAGAATCTTTATAAGAATTTTAAGAAAGTTTAAATAACTTAATAATATTATAATTAGATAAACTATATATACTAGACTTAAAACAATAATTATTATAATTCGATTAAGAAGTAATTAGTAATAATATTATTTAACTTTTAAATAGACTAGTTAAATAAAACTCTCTATAAGTAGCTTTGTAATTTATATAAGAAATAATCTAATTAATAAGAGTAAAAAAAATATATTACTAAGTATAAATATCTATATATTATTCGATATAACTTATAATCGAATATAAAAAGTATATAATAAACTGATTTATATATAAGTAAAACTCTTAGTTAGGATATTCTAGAGAAGTAATAGAATAGTTATTTATAAAAAACCTATCTAGGCTAAATATAAACTATATATTCAATAAAGTCTTAGTAAATATATTTAATATCTTATAACTCTTTAGCTCTTAAGAATAAAATAAAACTTTTATATTATATTATTTTAAAGAAAGAGTAAATACTTACTTAATATTTAAAATAGTTATATTTAAAATAAAGAAAGGAAAATCGTAGTAAAATATATAAGATTATAAAGATATAAACTCTTTATTAACTATTTAGAATATAGAATCGATTAAATCAATTTCTATATAATCGGAAGAAGGAGATAATCTAGTAAATCTCTTTAGTATATTAGTAAGAGTATAGCTAATATAATTAGAAGAAGAAGTTAATTATAATAATTAAAAATAAGAAGAGTTTAACTAAACTTAGTTATAAAAAGATTAATAACTAAAAGATAAGAAGATTAAGAAGATAAAATAAAAACTAAACTTATTTACAAGAACTAAGTAGTAAAATCCTGAATACTTTTATTAAACTTAACTAAAAGTAAAACTACTTTATAATTAGAAAATATAAAACTAGAAAATAAAGAGAATTAAACTTACTTATATTATTCTCGCGATATATATTTATAAGTAGTTGAGAATATATAAAGAGTTAACTTTATATTACTCGATTATAAAAGGTATACTCAATAGAATATATATTAATATAATAATCTAGTATACTAATTAATATACGATTATTCTTACTTTTATTTTTCTTACTTATATTAGAACAATTCTACTTAGAAAGTATAATAATTATAATTATAAGTATGAAAATTGAAAGAAAAATAAATAGAAAGTAATAGTATAAATAATAATATTATAGTATATATATTATATAAATAGAAGAAGTGTTTTTACTATAAAGTATATAAGAAACTTACTTTAAACCTTACTATTATAATAACAATTTACTAAAAACTAATCTCGACTAAAACAATAATAATAAAAATAATTACTTAAAATAAATAGTTTTAGTTAATAGTTATTTACTAAGTTAACTAAGTACTTATAAGTATATTTCTAATAAATATTTAACTCTCTGATTATAATACTATCGACTAAGAAAACTATTTAATAATTATAAGAATTATATTTACTAAAATAAAACTCTCTGAAAATCGATTAAGAATAAAAGTAATTTACTAAATATACAACTTTTAAAATAGGATATTAGAAATTATTTTATTTATTAATCTCTTTCCTTTTCTTAATATAGTTTAAGGATATAACTTGGAAAGTATATTACGAAAAATATTATCTAACTTAATAATTATATTAATACTAATTAGCTAATATAGTTAGTTTAGTAATATAATTATTACTTTATATAAGATTCGATAGTATCTTAATTGATTATTATAACTATATTGTTAATACTCTATTAATTAGACAGTTAAGAGAATTAATTAAAAGCTAAATTAGCTAAAAGAATTAGCTAGAAAATAATAATTAAAAGTCTTATTCTTTATTATTAATTAATATAATTAGTATTATTCCCTCTTAGCTAAGAATCTCTATAAAAGAAGAAGAGATTCTTAATTAAAAAGAGAGTAATCAATTCTTATTTTACTACTTTTATTCTTATTATTATACTATCTAGCTATTAATATCCCTAATAACTATAAAATATATCTTCGTATTATAAAATACTTTAAACTATAATAAAGTCTTTTATTATTTTATTAACTAGTTTAACTACTTTGATATTTATAATAATAATCTCTTAGCTTAGTCCTATTAAAAGTAATTAATTTTCATTGATTAATATTATAGATTTTCGATTTCTTAGATTTACTTATATATTATTTATTCTAATTTCCTTATTATTTCATATTATAAGATATTTATTGTAAATAAACTTAAATTAGTTATTTATTACTATTAATAGATCCTTGAATTACTTTCTCTTAATTAATAAAGTTTTTACTTATTTATTTATCTTTATTAGATTCTTTTACTTCTTTTTTATTATTAGCTCTTCTTATAAATCTTTAATATAACTTAATAAACTATTTAGTAAAGTATTATAAACTTGTTTGAAATCTTTAATTTTATTATTAAGTAAAAGCTTCTTAATAATAAGTTTCCTAGTAATAGTTCTATATTCTAATATTCTTAAAAGTATATTCGGGTTATATAGTATAGTTGTAAATCAGTTTATAATATTATTTATTATATATATATCTAGTAACTTATAAGATAAAAATTATTTATATATAATTATATAAATATTGATTAGAAGTAGTATATATAGTCTAAGAAGTTAGTAATATAATATTATATTATCTTTAAAAAGGATAAGTTTTTCTAATAATAGCTTACTTAGTAGTATATATATAATCAATTAAGAATATAAGTTAAATATTTAATACTAGTAAGTTAATAATAAAAAAAGTAAGGTTTTTAATTATATTATATTTAGTATTTAACTAGTACTTCTAATATATTATATAGTATTATAAAGTAGAGGGATTAAAGTTGTTAAAGTAGTTTAATATTTTTTAGAAAGTATATTTAGTTCTTAATAATCCTTTAATAAAGTAATACTAAAAGTAATTAATACTCTTTAGTATACTCTTAATATTATTAAAAGAATATAAACTACTTGTAAAGTAATTTATAAGAAAGGTTATATAATTAATAAGGATTAAAGATATTTATTATAATAGTAATAGATTATTATATAATATTTATAATATAATAATAAATAGAAGAAAATAGTAAAATATATAATCTTAAATTGAAAAGTAAAGTAAAGTAAAATATTACTTGATATAATAAATATTTTCTTTAAAACTAAAATTAAATAGATAATATTAGTTACTTTATATTTCTTAAATATTTAGAAAAGTTTTTTTTAAATAACCTTTTCTATATTTAGAATATAGAGTTTTTAAAAATTTTACTTTATAATCAACGATTATTTCCTAAATATTATCAAGTAATTCTACTAAATACTATTATACTTATATATTACTTTATTTTAGAAACTTTATTAAATATTTAATATAATCTTTCTTTCTATATTTTATAATCTTTTTATCTAGAATATATTTAAGTTTATAAAACTTCTACTTATTATTATCCTTAATATTATCAACTAGTTCTATATAATTAAAATATAAATAATTAAATAAGTTTACTCTAATTAGAGTTAGATATAAATAAGCTACTAAGATAACTTAATAGATCTTTTAGTAAAGTAGTAAGTTTATTTTATATACTAATTTTCTAATATATTATAAAATCTTAAATAATCTTATTTGTTATTCTAATAATTTCTTATTTAACTTCCTTAGTAGACTATAACCTTAATAAAGTTTAAAGTAAATATAATTACTAATATCTATTATTAAAAAGTAATAATAATAATTATAGTTTTTCTTTATAATATTCGAAATAAAATCTAATATTATCTTAATATCTCTTTAATATAAATTTCGTAATATATCTAATATTTCTAATAGTAATTCTAATATAAAGATTATAATAAATATAAAATTTAGTTTAAATCCTAGAAGAAGTTTGTTTAGAGATATATTAATAGACTTATAATATATATTATTTAATATAAACTATAATAATAATAATATTATAAACTAATTTTTATCTAGGTTATAAAATAAAAAATACTATATTATAATCTCTATTATTTAGTTCTTAGCTTTAGATTATTTATTTATTTATAAATACTAAGTAGTAGATATAAATAGTTTAGTTTATAACTTTTTCTATAAAGAATACTATACTTTACTAATAAACTTTAAATTGTAATTAGAAATAATAGTTTTAAAAATACTCTAATTAAAAAGAAAGAGTATTTAAAAAAGTATTTTAATTTACTTCTTAGTATTATAGATAATATACTTTGAAAGTAGAATTGTCTTTTTAAAAAACTTGTTTATTACTATTATTAATAAATCGAATATATCTATATTCTCTAGTTTCCAAAAGTTTACTATTGTTAGTTTAAGAAAGTTTATTATAAAATCGATTATAATTATATAAAATAATATAGAGATTAAATAGATTAATTATATATAGTTATTTAGCTTACTATATAATATAATATTAATATTATAACTTAGGTAATATTTAATATACTTTTATAACCTCTTTATTAAATATAGAATATAAAAGCTTCGAAGTTTATATACTATTTAATTAAAACTTAAATAGTTTTTCTTATTATATATTTCTTTGAAAATATTCTTTAATATTACTTTAAGAACTATTAACCTTATAAAACTTACTATTAAGTAGTATTAAAAGAATTTATCTTTAAATTAAAATAATATATTAAGTTTTACTAGTATATTATAAAAAGAGTTTTTCGGTTTAACTTTTATAAGTTTTAAGATATACTAGAAATAAAGATTTTATTAATATCTAAATATAAAACCTTTCTTTATTTTATTAAAAGTAAAAACCTTTATTAATAGTTATATATTATCTAATTTATTATCTTTAGAAATATCTTTTAATATATCTTCTAGTAGCTAGAATAATATATCGAGAATAATATTTTTTTTACTAGTAATATAGTATACTTCAAGTTTATATTAGGAAAGATATTAAAATACTATAACTAATTATATATTTGTATAGTTTAAGTCTAATATATTTAATAAACTATTTTTATAAATTCTTTTTATTATTATATAGTCTATAAAGATAATAACCTAATAATATAAAAACTATATTATTATTTTAAAACATTTATATATATAAAGAAGATATACTATCTTAAACTTTATAGAATACTAGTTTTACTTTACTAATTCTAGAAGCTTATTTAAAAAAAGTATTAATTAAATAACTATTAATAAAAACTTTGAAAAGTCTTTTAATATAATATCTCTTTTTATATAGAAGGTTATTATATTGAATCTCTATTTCTTCGAGCTATCGATTTTTATAAGTAGTTTACAATTCAAGTTAAAGTATATAAAGAATTTCTTTAATAAAAAATATATTTTAACTAATTCGAATACTTTTAATTCCTCTAAAGTAGATATTTAAAATATTTATATATAGAATCCTTTTCTTTTCTAATCTATTATACTTTTGTTTTTAATAATTATAAGTAATATAGTTTTATAGTATTATAAGAGTTTTATTAACTTTGTATAATATAAAACAAATTGTTAAAGATATTTAATAAAATCTAGAAAATACTCTAGTTATTATAAATTTAATAGAAATTAGATTCTTTTAATTACTATAACCTGTTTAAAGATTATTAATATTCTAAGACTATTAACCTAATATCTTAATAGAACTATAAAGAAATATATAATAAATAATTTTTTTACTAATAAAGTTAGATTCAATTTTTAAAAGAGTATAAAAACTTAATATAGATAATATAGATATTTATTAACTAATTTAGAGAAAATTACTATATTATTAATAAATATTTATATAAAATCTTTAAAGTCTTTTAGTTTTATATCTAATATTCTTTAGATATATATAAATAAATTCTTAAACTTTATAAAAACTACTCTAAATCTTTCTTACTTTTTATAATTAATAATAGTAAACTTCTCTTTATTTAACTTAGTAATAAGAAATTAGTAGAAGAATACTAAAGTATCTATTATTATAATAAATATAGTACTTTATAATACCTCGATAATATCTATTTACAAAAATATTAAATATATATTATATAGAATAATCTTGTTAATAAAATATATATTAATAATAATTCTTCCTTTTTATTTATTTTTAATATTATATTATATTACAAAGACTAAATACTTAAATAGTATCGAATTACAAACTTATTTTATCTAGTTAACTTTATACAACTTATCGAAAATTATATTAATCACTTTATAATTTTTAATTCCTATTAAATATACTTTTACTACGAACTTTTCCTTTTACTATCTATTAATAAAAAGAATTATTATATACTCTTATACTAAAAGGTCTATTAGTTTATAATCTTCTTAATATAATTAAAATTCTTTAATTAATTATAAGATTTTTAATATAAGTTCTAGATTTATATTATAAATATATATACTATTTAGTATTACTATTTCTAAGATATTTTCAAGTTTAGATATTCTTATTATTAAAGAAATATAATCTTGATTATAACTTTTATAAACTTTAAAGTTATCTTTTATATTATCTAAGCTAGATATTTAAACAAGGAAATATTCTTTCTTATTAAAGTTAGTAATTATTCCTAGTTTTATTTTCGAAAGTATAATAATATTCTTAGTAGTTTTGTTTATAAATAGAATATAGTCTTTATATAAAATAATAGTTAATCAAGCTTCAGGAGCTATATTTTCGAAAAGGTAGTCTTAGCTTATTAGAAAGAGTATATATTATATAAATATTCTTTAAGTTATTTAAAAGGAAATTATTATAATTTTAAAAGCGATAACTTTTCAACGAACTAATAATCTACAAGTTTAGACTTGTATAAGAATCTTAAGGTTATTATAGACTATAAAGAAGAGGTAGTATTCTTCTATATTAAGAATTATATTATAAAATATTAAAAATTTATTCTCTAATAGAAGATTAAACCTTTATAATCCTCTTAGACTTTTCTTTAATTATACTTAGATAATAAATTTAATTAAGTATTTTTCTTTTTTAAAAGTATTTTAAAGGAAAATTTTAAAAGTTACTTTATCTTTTAATTTATAATATCTACTAATACTTTTTATATCTATTTTATCAAAATCCTTTTTAATTCTTATAATAAGATAGTTTCTAATTTAATTCTTATTTACTAGTAAATAAGAATATCTACTATTTATATAGATTTTTATATCTAGTCTATTTAATAATATTCAAGTATATATTATTATATATATATATTTTCGAATAGTACTTAGAATTTTAAAAGTAGATATTATAAGAATATTAATAATTAGTAGAGTAACTATACTAGTTTCTAAAGAATATATAACTTTAGTAAGCTTAAAGGAGAAGTCTAGTTAAATATTAGTTAGTATACTAAATAGTATAATTAGTATTATTTTCAAGTTAGTATATATAAGAGTAGTATTATTATAAAGTTTAATATAAAAGGTTAATACTTTATTATATATAAAAGTAATACTATTGTAAAGTTTAGTATAGAAGGTTAATACTTTATTATACTTATTAAAAAATATATAGTAATAAAGTTTATTCTTTAAAAAGAATAATATATTATACTTTCAATATAATTTCTTAACAGCTTTTACAATCTAGTTAGAGAAGAATAATATAGTTTCTTATAAAGTATTAACTAGTTCTAAATATAAATTTTCATTTATATAGATTTCGTTTATAGTTATATAATTATCCTTCTTTAACTTCTTATTATATATAGAATCGAATTTTTCTAGTATATTATAATAATCTTCCTCGAAGTAGTTAATATTATTAAATTTATAAAATCTTTAGTAAGTTTATTTATTACTTCTTAATAATCCTTTTTTATAATAAAGTTTCTCTTCTTTCTAAATATTATAATTTTCTTATTTAGAATTAGTATAACTGACTATAATCTATAAACAAAGTTTTAATAAAAAGGTTAATAATATTATCTTTATAAAAGTACTTTTATATATATTAATATTACTTTAGAAAAGATTCTAAATAAGATATCCCTTTAGTAAAACTAGATATAGATAGAAGATAAATAAAAAGTTTTTAAAGAAAGGTTTAAATTTATTCTTTTAGTAAATATTACTTTGTATTTAATTATAATAGATTAATTAATAAGAATTATAAGTTATTAGTATTTGACTTTAGATATTAAAGGTATTATAAAAAGTATATTCTTTTAGAGCTAAAGAATCTATAAAATCTATTAAGAATTAACTCTTAGTTAATATATTAATATATAATTGTAGTTGTAAATTAAGGTTATTATAGATTATAATATTCTATTATTAAAATTGATTTATACTAATAACTTATATATACTTTATTATAATTACTATAAAAGAGTAAATATTTCAACTTTCTTATATATCTTTAATAAAGTATTTCTTAGTATATAATTTCTTTAGTACTTTTAAAATAGAATCTTTAAACTATCTAATTAATAATTAATATTATTAATTAATACTATCTAATATATATATAAGTCTACATTTTATTAATAAGTTTAGCTTTTTAATAAATTAGAGTAAAACTTCTTCTCGAAGATAAGTATATAAGTTATTTTGTATAATTAGTACTCGAGCATCTAATATATATTTCTTTACTTAGTTAGTAAAAAAATATATATTTCTCTAAACTATATCTTTCTTGACTATTATATAATCGCTTTCTTTATATTCTAAAGAAAGTTTTAAATTGAAGAAACCTATATCTTATAGATATTATTTAAAGTTGATATAATTTAAATTTAATATCTACTAATTACTTAAAGTAATATCTAGTATAAAAGTTAGTACTCCGAGTTTAAGATTAATTTGTTACTAATCCTACTTATATATATTTAATAGATTATTAAATATATTATAGATATTCTTTATTATAATTATTTAATCGATATTCAAAGTTATATTAGCTTTTATAATTAAAAGGCTTAGAAAGGTTTTAGATATTTTTATATAATTAATTTTCTTTATAATTTATATAATAAACAAATCTTTATTTAAGTCCTTAAAGTTCCTACTTAGTAGAAGTTAAAGTTACTTACTTTTTTAAATAGAAATTAGAAAGGAGTTTTTATTAATTATAAAAATAAAATACTTTAAAGTAATAATAAAACTAAACTTTGAATTTAACTATTTAAGAAGAATTAGAGGTAGTTTAATAAAATATAAATACTTAGTTCTAATATTTATTAAAATAGTAGATTAAAATAGTATAGATTAAAGATATTTAGTAACAATATAATTAATAATTATTCTTATTTCAAATAAGATATTGTCTATATACTTATAATTCGTTTAATAAAGATAATTGAAGTAGTAAGTAATTTAAATAAAGAGAATAAAATTAATTATAAATACTAAAGATAATTCGCTTATAAATACAAAGTATAAGTAGAGTAGAAGAAGAATATAAAAATAATAGCGGAAATATTTTTAAGTAGATATTATAATAGACTATAATCTAGAGAATAACTTCGAATAGATATAATATATAAAGAATTAGCAACTATATACTATTACTATTTAGTAGAAATAATAATTATATAAAAGATAATATTTTATTCTCTTTACTCGATTATTTAAATATATATAATATATTATTATATAATAACTATTTTAAACTTCTATATCTACTTTAAACTTCTATATAGATATTCTTATATATATATATCTTCTTATATTAATTAAAGAGAAATCGAAGAATATATTGAAAATCCTTTTTATAGTAGATATAATTACTAATATTAAAATCGAGTTTATAAAGTATTTTCAAATTATAATCTTTTACTTAGAAAGTAATATTATTATATATAATAGTAATTTCTTTAACTAATAGTAAAGTAAACTATTTATTATTATAAAGTAAAACTTTATTATTCTTAAATTAAATTTAAATATTATACTAGTAAAAAACTATTAAATACTCTATATAAAAATTAAGAATAGTATAATTATATTATAAGAAAGTAATTTAAATAATCTATTTTTCAATTATAATAATTATCTAAATAATTTTATTAACTTTAATAACTTGTTTATACTATATTTTTATTCTATATAAAAAGGCGAGTATAATATATAAGAAATTCTTTACGAAATTAAATAGAATATACTAGTTAGTTTAATTAATTTTAAATATTATATATATATATTTATAGAACTTTATATAATATTCTATATTTAATTCTTTTTTTTTATTTCTTCTAATAAAATACTATTAGAATCTAAGAGATTTAATTATCTACTTTATATAGAAAATAGTCTATAAAGCTAGAAATTATAATATAATTTAAAAGTAAAGTTCTTATTTTTAGATAAGATATTAAAGTAAATAAAATAAAGAAAGAAAAGAGTAATAGTAATAATAAATAAATCGATATATAGATTATTAATATCTTAGAATACTATTTCAAACTCTATATAAACTTTATTAAAATTATTATATAGAAAGTTAATAAAAACTTTTAATAGTATTAAGAAAAATAGTAAATAGTATAAAAGTTAAATTAAATCTTTATTAGTTAATTATTATTTAGTTTAATATTACTTTTAAAAGTAGTTATTAAAAAAAGAAATAATAGATTTAATAAAAAAGTTATTTTTTAGTTTAAATTATATTTAAATAATATCTTTAGAACTAAGTTATTCTTTTAAATTAAATTGTTTTTCCTTTTCAAATATATTTATAATTAAATAATATATATCTTCTTTTAAATAGTACTTTTCTCTAAATATAATATTTATATTCTTAAGTTTATTAAACTTTTCCTTTATATAATTTTTATTAGTAAGTATAGATTTAATAGTTAATTAGAAATCTAAAGTCTAAATATATATAGTAGTTTATATAAAAATAATATATTTAGAATTATATAGTAGGATATCAATATCTAAATTTTTAAATAACTTAATACTATTAGTAATAAACTTAGTTTTAAATTTAAAATAGAATTGAATATAAATAATATTTTTATTATATTATTTACTTTCTACTTTCGTAATTATTATAAAAGAATATATATTATATAACTTAGTAAAGTTATATATAATAAATAAAAAAGTATTTTTTTATCTTTTATTACTAAATTAAGATTTCTAATAACTTTTTATATAATATAGTTTCTAAAATAGCTTTTAGTTAATATTATTATCTTTATATAGTCTTATATAAAATTATCTTCTTAAATCGATCTAGTATTAATTTCTTAATAAATATATTTTATTGATTTTATTATTTTATTTTTTTTACTATTTCTAATTAAACTTTAAATAAGTTTTTAAGTAATAAAAATCTTTTATATCTTTTTTAATAAAGAAGATAATTATTCTTTTAAAATTATTAAACTTATAAATATAAATATTAGTATATATATTTTAAATAAAAATATTAATAAATTTATATTAGAAAAAGTAAAAAAGAAGTTACTATTATAAATAATAGTTATTTTATTATTATCTACTTTTAAAATTTAATATTCAAGTTTATATAAATATTTAGTTATAAATTAAAAAGAGATTTTTAATTATAAAAAAAGGAAAATTTATTTTAAAAACAAAGTAGAATATTAGATTATAAAGTTACTTTTATTATTCTTTAGTTAATATAATTATAAAGTTAAAAGATTATTTATATTAAAACTAGAGTTAGAAGAATAAAAGATAGAATTTAATATATATCTAATTAAAGAGTATTCTTTTAAAAGTATATAAAATCTTTTAAAATAGAATAAACTAGTATTTATAAAGTAAACTATTATTAATTACTTTAATATAAATATTATAAACTTTACTATTAAGAAGATTACTAATAATTAAAATAAAATAGAACTAAAAACTCTTTTTAAAATTAATAAAGCTATTTATAATTCTATAAATATTATCGATATTTATAATTATTAAAAGCGAATTATTTAATATATTATATTTATAATTAAAAAGATAAATATATTAAAGATCTTCTTTAATATCTATTATTTTCTTTTTGAATATTTCCTTTATAATTAATATAGATAGTAATTTAGCTTTTATTATAAGATCTATATATTTAGAATAAAGTTAATTATACTTTTAAAAAATCGAAATTATTATAATAAAGTTATAGTATAAATAGTTATTAAAAATAAAATTTAAGATTCTAGAATTCTTAAATAATTATAAATCTAAAAAAGAATAAAGATAATTTAACTTTTTATAATTATTATAAGTATTATTTACTTAATAAAGTATATTAGAATAATTATTAAACTATTATATATATTCTATAATAAAGTAAAAATTTCCTTTTTTCAAATAATATATAAAGTATAAAATAAGATTAAATAGTATATAATATTAAGAGTTCTTATTATTTTTAAAAGAAATATTCTTTATTAACTTAAAAGAAATATTATTTATTAGTTCTTTTCTAATTATAAATTCGATATTTATCTATATTATAAATATTAATATATTTTATATTTAAAGCTCTTTCTTTTAATAAATAAAGATAATAAAAATATACTCTCCCTTTTAGTAAATAAAGATAATAAAAATATACTTTCTCTTTTAATAAATTAAAATAATAAGAATAACCTCTCCTTTTTAATAAATGAAAATAATAAAGATAAACTTTTTTCTTTAATATATATAATTATTAAAAAGAAGATTTCGAATATTTTAAATTAAAAGAGTAATAGAGTAAAGAATTTAAATATACTAATAATATATAAGATTAAGATAATAAAAAATCTTTTTAATATTTTAATCTAGAATTATCCTTTTTTAAATTCTTATTAATTATAAGATTTTCAATTATCTTTATTTCTATTTACAATAACTTAGCTATAATATATAATAAAACTTATACTTTATTTTCTATAAAAGGAATTATAAATATATTTATTTTATTTAACTTATTAGATAATTATATTTATTCTTCTATATTAATATCCTTTTAAATTTACTTACTTTTTATATTTTAATTCTATATTCTACTATTCTTCTTAACTTTCTATTATTAATAACCTTTTAAAATATTAAAGTTTATTTTCTTTTTAGTCGATTCTAGATAATAAAGTAGAGAATAAAAAAGTATTATATTAAAAGTATATTTTAAACTTATTATATTATTTATTATATTTCTTCTTCTACCTTCAAAAACTTTAAACTTTAATAATATTATAAACTATTTTAATTAATTAAGTTAAGAGCTTAATAACTTTATATAATAAAGATAATAAATTAATAAAGACTTTTTAAAATTTATTATTCTTATTCGATAAAATTAAGAAAAATATTAATTTGTAAAATAAATACTTATACTTTTAAAATATTATAGATTTATTAAAAATATTACTAATTTATATAAAAATATTATAACTTTATATCGATTAACTAATAACTGATAATAAAAATATTATTAACTTATATAAAAATATTATAACTTTATATTAACTAGCTAATAACTAATAATAAAAATATTACTAATTTATATAAAAGTAATATAACTTTATATTAATTAGCTAATAACTAATAATAAAAATATTACTAATTTATATAAAAATATTATAACTCTATATTAACTAGTTAGTAACTAATAATAAAAATATTACTAATTTATATTAAAATATTATAACTTTATATTAACTAGTTAATAACTAATAATAATAAGTTTATAATATTTTTATATAAATCGATAATATTTTTTATTATTATTAGTTACTAGCTAACTAATATAAAGTTGTAATATTTTTATATAAATTAATAATATTTTTATTATTAATTACTAGTTAATTAATATAAAGTTATAATATTTTTATATAAATCGATAATATTTTTATTATTAGCTATTAGCTAGTTAATATAAAATTATAATATTTTTATATAAATTAGTAATATTTTTATTATTAATTATTAGCTAGTTAATATAAAGTTATAATATTTTTATATAAATTAATAATATTTTTATTATTAGTTACTAACTAATTAATATAGAGTTATAATATTTTTATATAAATTAATAATATTTTTATTATTAATTACTAGCTAGTTAATATAAAGTTATAATATTTTTATATAGATTAGTAATATTTTTATTATTAGTTACTAGCTAGTTAATATAAAGTTATAATATTTTTATATAAGTTAATAATATTTTTATTATCAATTACTAGCTAGTCGATATAAAATATAAGAAGTTAATTAATATAGAGTTATAAAAGTTTTTATATAAAGTTATAATATTTTTCTAATTCTAAACTTAATTATATTATTTAAATATAAGAAAGTAGATTATAAGTTTTACTAATTTCTTAGATATAAATATATAAAGTAAACAAGTTATATTTAAAACTATATTATTTAAATATCTCTTTTATAAATAGTTTAGTTAATTCTCGAAATAATTATTTATTAGAAATTCTTAGCTTAGTAATAAACTTTAGTTATTTTATAAAGATAATTAACTAATCTTTTATAAACTATATCTATTAAAGTTATATTAAAGAGAAAGTAGTTATAATATTAAAAGTAATATTAATAAAGATATAAATAGAGATTAGTTTAATAATTTAAGTTTATTATAACTTTGATTATTTTTATTAAATTCTAATTTATATTTATAATTCTAAAATCAATTAAATTAATATAGTTAACTTACTATTTATTAAAAATAAAATAGAGTCTTAATTTTAAAATTAGAAGAGTAAAAGATTAATTATTTTACTTTTTTCTTTATTTCTTTTTTCTATATTAATATTAAAATTTATAAAAGTATTATTAATATATTAAACTTTTAAATTATTATTAATATTCTTTAGATTATTAAAATAAAAATATCTAAAAGAGAGAATTATATTAAATATAAAGTTTTAATTTTATTATAATATCTTTATACTTCTTTTAAATACTTTATATTTAATATTTTAAGAAGAAGATATATTATTAAATAAGATTAGTTTATAAAAGTAAAATTTATAAAAAAGAAGTAAATAGATAAATAGTAAGAATAAAAGAAATAATAAAAGTAATAATACTTATATTATTATTTAGTAAAATAAATCTTCTCTTAATAACTTTAGTAGTTTTTTAAATAAGGAGAATTATAAGTAAAATATTATTTAGAAAGTTACTAATTAACTAAAAAGATTAATATTAAATTATTAATAATATAATAATATATTATAAGAATCTAATAAAAAATAAAATTATATTATTCTTAGAATTAATAATTATAAAGTTAAGAAGGTTGAAAAGCTTTAAAAGCTTATATATATATAGTAATTATATAAATTATATATTTAAAATATATATATACTAGATATACTTACAAGTTTACTTTATTACTAAATAATCTTATAAGTTCTACTAGCTAAGATTAACGTAATATATATAAAGATTACTAGTATAATAAGCTTAATATATCTAGATCGTTATATATAATTATTTCTTAGATTTTATAATTTTTATAAATATTTTATTTATAATTTTAGTATTATAGTTAAACTATTTATTAACTTAACTAAAGTTAATATTCTATTTTATTTTAATAAAAATTACTAACTAGCTTTTAATATATTTAAATATATATTAATAAATATATTACTTCTTTAATATTATAATTACTTACTTCTTTATATATTAGAAATAGATATATTAGATAGTATTATAGTAAGTATACTTTTGTAGAAATATAATAATAATTAACTTTTTATAATATTCTTTTTAAAAATAATATAGCTAGTTAAATTAAACTACGAAGTATATAATAAAGAAATACTTATAATTATTAAATTATTTAATAATTAATAAACTAAATTTATATTAACTTTATA
>JANHAA010000320.1:0-25632 GCA_026225975.1 Clarireedia hainanense | reverse complement strand
TAATATAAAGTTAACTCTTTATATATCCTTAACTACTTATAAATATATATTATAAAAATAATATAAATAAGTTTAATTCTCTTTACTTTCTAGTTTTATATTTTTTAATTATAAAGTAGTTTTACTTTTAATTAAATTTAATAAAAGTATTTAGAATTTTATTATTTAATTTTTATAAATAAGTTTAGTTTTTATTTTATCTTTTTAATTTTTTTACTTTCTAGTTACTAATCTTTTTATAATTAGTTTTAATTAAACTCTTTTTATTTTTAATTATTATAATTAGCTTTTACTTCTAATTATACTAATTATACTTCTATTAATATATTAAGAAAATTTACTAGATTATCTTTTTCTTCTAATTATATAGAAATCGATTTAATCGATTTTATACTTTAAATAATTAATAAAGAGTTTATATCTTTATAATTTTATATATTTTATTATAATTTTTCTTTCTTTATTCTAAATATAACTATTTTAAATATTAAGTAAATATTTACTTTTCTTTTAAAATAATATTATATAAAAGTTCTATTTTATTTTTAAAAGTTAAAAAGTTATAAAATATTAAATATATCTATTAAAACTTTACTAAATATATAGTTTATATCTAATTTAAATAGATTTTTTATAAATAATTATTCTATTACTTCTCTAGAATATCTTTACTAAAAGTTTTATTTATATATAAATTAGTTTATTATATACTTCTTATATTTAATAATAAGTTATATTAAATAATATATAGATATTTATATTTAATAATATATTCTTTTTACTTTTATTAATTAGATTATTTCTTAATCAAATTACAAAACTACTTATAAAAAGTTTTATCTAATTAATCTATTTAAAAATTAGATAATATTATTACTAATTACTTTTTAATTAAATTATAATAATTATTATTCTAAGTTTAATATATATAGTTTATCTAATTATAATATTACTAAATTATTTAAAACTTTTTAAAGTTCTTATAAAGATTTTTATTCTAATTTTAATTTAATTGATTTTATAAATAATTTTAAAAATATACTTTTAAATAATCTTTCTAAGAAATTTTATAATAAACTTATAACTAAGACTTTTTATACTAAATAATAAAATTAATCTAATTTAAAAGAATATAAAAAAAAATATTCTATTCTTTATAAAGTTTATATTTAGAGTATTCTTTATAATAATAAATAAAGTATTTATTATAATTATAAATATCTTAATAAGTCTAAAAGATATTAATCTTGTAAAATAAAGAAATATTAATTTATTTTAAAAAAACTTCTTTTTTCTATTTAGACTTTATTAATTAAATTTAAAAAGAAAGTATTAAAGAAAGTAATATTCTATATTCTATTATAATAAACTTATTAATTTTATTTCTAGAAATTTATAAAAGCTAGAATATATTTTTAATATTAAATAAAAGTTTTTAGAATTAATCTTAATAATAAACTTTTAGATAATAAATCTAAGAAGGAAAATATAAAAGTAAAAAAAGTTAATAATAAAAATAATAAGTTTAAAGATAATAATATTTTTATTTTATTTAAAACTTCTATTACTTATTTACTAAGTTTTTATTATATTAAAAACTTTAATATACTTTCTACTTTTTAAAGTTTTTTTTATAATAGTATACTCTTTATATTTTATTATTATAACTTTAAGTTATATAGATATTTAAAAACTTTAAGTTTAAAGAGTGAAATTTATAATTATAATTATTATATTAAAATTAGTATTAGAAATAGAATTAATAGATTTCTTTTAATAGAAATCTATTAGAAGAAATCTATTAATAGAATTATATTAATAATACTTTTAGTAGAACTTTAAATAAAAAAAAGTTTATTTAGTAAAATAAAACTAAATAAAACTAGTTATTTAAGTTAGTTAGAGAAAAGACTATCTAGTTATTATATAATCTAGAGTATTTATTATTAATTAATAAAGAGTATTACTAAGTACTTTACTTACTATTACTTATTACTAAATAAAGATAAATAATAATAATATAAAAGTTTATATAAATAGATAGTTTTCTTATAATATATAAAGTTTTATATTTAATTTAATTAATTAAATTTAAGTTATTATTTATATCTACTATTATAATTATAATCGATTTATATTATAACTATTATTAATAATAAACTTTATAATATTATTATATAATTTTATTATTATTTAGTAATTAAGATTTTAATTACTTTTATATAATTTAGAAAATAAATATTTATAATATTTTAAATATTATTATTACTTTTATATATCAAATCAATATCTCTATTATATCTAAATTAAATAATCAAGTTAATATTTAAGTAATTATTATTCTAAAAGATTAATAAGATATTAAAAGTAATATTAAAATAGATAAATTATATAAGATTATAATTTTGGAAACTCTTAAAATAGTTTTACTAAATAAATATAAAAGCGATTATTATAAACTCGAAATATTCTTATTCTAGATTAAAATCTATATTACTTTTAACTAAGATAAATTTAATTAATAAATTATAGTAAATAGCTAAACTACTTTATATTTTAAAAAAGAAATAATTAAATAGATTTAATTATATTTATAAAACTTTTTTAATAAGAAAGACTAACTAATAGATTATATATAATCTATTAAAATTATCTTTAATTCCTTTAAAAGATTTAAAATAGAAATTTATCAAGTATTTAATATTATTAATAAGAAAAAAGTTATAAAAGAAAAACTTTATAAATTAATATAAACTAAGTTAATTGTAAAATATACTATCGAATTTAAATACTATATAAATATTATAGAATAGAGAGAAGAAATAATTATAAATTATTATTATAAAGGATTTAAACTAAATATTAAATTTAAGTTAAAAAGATCTATTAAATATAATAACTTAAATATCTTTATTAAAGAATTTATCTAAGTAGATAATATATTATATAAATATCAATAAGATAAATAAGTTAAATAATTTTAAAAAAGTAAAAAATATTATAAACCTAATTAATTAAAAAAATATAATAGTAATTATAATAACTTTATATAACTAGATATAATAAGTTTAAGAAATAATCTTTTTTAAGAAAAAAGAGATTATTATTATAAATAGAAACTTTATTTTAAATATAAATTCTTTAGATATTAAATTAAAGATTATTATAAAAAGTTTTAAAGAAGAAAATCTAATAAAAAAAAGAATATTAAGAAAGATAAAAAATAGTTTAAAATATTAGTAGATAATAATAATTATTAAAAAGAGAATATATTTAGATATTAAATTAGTATAATAAGTAGATAATTTAGTAATTAGAATAATAATTATATATTACTATTATAAATAATATATTATAATAATTATTATTTAATATACTAGTTAGATAAAAATAATATAAATTAATATTTTAAGAAATTAAGAAAGAAAGGAAATTAAGTAAATATATTTAGAAAATAATTATAATTACTATTAGAAGATATAATATATATCTTACTTTTTATAAATAAAGAATAAACTATTAAAGATTATAATAAAATATAGAGAGTTAAAGTATAAACTAATCTAGAATAATTAGTTAAATATTATAATTATACTAGGAATTCTAAATTTAGAGTAAATAAAACTTATATATTAAAATATATAAATAGTAAATATTTTAGATAGAAATAAAATAAAATAAGAAAAATCTATTAAAAGTTCTTTAAAATAGATTTCAAAGATATAGAACTTAAGTTTAATTAATATTAAGTAATATTCTAATATTTAAAAAGAATATAATTATAATACTAAGTTAGAAAAGAGGAAAATATTTATATTAAATAATATTATAGTTAGATAATAACTAGACTTATATAAAAGATAAAGATATAATTAATTAATTACTCTCTTTCTAAAACTTACTATCTTATTTATAAAGATTAATAAGATTCTTTTATTTAAAAAATAATTTTATTTAATTCTATAATTTATAAAGAAAATATAAATAAAGATTATAATATATTAATAAAAGTTCTTTATTATATATAAAGATTATTAATCTTTAGTAATATTATAATAAGTATTATAAGTTTTAATATCTATATAAATATAGATTAGTTTAAAAGAGTTAATTATATATTTATATAATTAAGTAATTAATCTTACTTTATAATCTTAAATACTATATAATCTAGATATTATATAATTCTTTCTATAATATACTTCTTAGTTTAAATATTAAGTTATAATAAACTTAAAGAAAGTTTTAAATAAATAAAATATTAAGTATAGTTATAATTAATCTTTTTAATATATTTTATTTAAGATTAGTAATTAAGTAATTACTTTTAAAATAGATTATTTAAGAATTATAATTAATATTATCTAGTTAATATCTAATTGATTTAGTAAATATTTATTTTAATTAAATTAAATTACTTTAAATAATTATTATTATTATTATTACTTTAATTAAATATAGCTATAAGTGAATTTTCGTAATAATAAGATTTAAAATAATAATTTTATAATATATATATCTAAATTACTTTCTTCTATTTATATTATATATTAGTAATATTAATATTATTACTTTTTATTTATTCTTTTAGTAAATTTATATTAATACTTTCTAATCTTTTTTAAGAAGTTTCGAAGAAGCTTTTATTATATTTAAATATAATTATATATTCTTAAGTAAGTAAAGTAATAATAAAGATAAATATAATAATTTCTACTAAATTAGTTATAATCTTTATTATAATTATATTTACAAATTAATAATTCTAGCTAATTTATTCTATATTTAATAAACTATATAATAGGTTTATAAATAATATAATAATATATAAACTTTTTTTTCTATTTAGCTAAGAATATTTAATAAATTTATTTTTTTTTACTTTTATTCTTTATATTCTTAACTCTAATTATTAAGTATCTTCAATTAATAATAATATTATTATTATAGATATTATTTAACTTTTATTAATAATAAATTTCGAATTCTTTTTATTTTTCTAATCTCTTTATTTCTTAATTACTAATTATTTATATAACTAAATTTTAAATTTTTTTTTCTTATACTCTATATATATAACTAACTTATTTTAATTCTTATCTAAATAAAACTTTTATATATTCTTTAATTATTTTTTATAAAGACTTTTTAAGTTTTTCTTCTTTTTATAAATTTTCTTTACTAGATTATATCTTTGATTTTAGAAAAGATAATTTTTCTTTTATAAATTAAAGTAAGTTATTATCTATTTTATCTTAAAGTTTAAATTAGTTAGTATTTTTATTATAAACTTTTTATAATTATAATCTTTTATATATATAAGTTTATAAACTAATTATTTTATAATTATCTTTATTATATTTTTAAGATCTTATAAAGTATATTTACTTTAGTTTTAGTTTTTTATTATTTGATTTTTAAATTGATTTTAAATCTAATAATTATTTTATATTTAGTTAACTAATTTTCTATTTTAAATATTCTAGTTAAAATTACAATTTATAATATAATCAGTTTTTAATATAGTATTTTATTCTAGATATAATATTATCTTAATTATCGAATTAAACTTTATAATATAATAATAAGTTGATTATTTCTTTAATTAATTTTTAAATAGTTTAAGAGAATCTTTATATAGTAGTTAGTTAAAGTAGTTTAATTAATAATCAACTTATTACTTTTACTAATATTAAAAGTATTTCTTTAAATAATTTTTTAAAATTATCTAGTAAAAGTATTAGAATTTCTTAAAATAATATTTAAAATTATTTTAACTTTAGTAATTATAATAATTATTATTATATTCCTTACTTTAATTATATTTAAAATACTTTATATAATTCTAAGAAAAATTATTATTATAATTATCTATATACTAGAAAGTTAAATTACTATTAGAGTTATAAAATAAAGAAGTATTATTTTATTTTTAAAATCTTGATTACTACTATTAAGAAATTATTAATACTTTTTAAGTAAAGAGTTTTTAATAAAATAAATTTCTTATTAAATATTTTTAAAATTAAACTAGTTTTTAACTATTAGAATTTAAAGGATATTTAAAAGTTTTTCAAGATATTAACTAAGTTATATAGATTAAAGTAATATTTTATAGATTAATTATTTGATAAAGAAAATAATAATTAAAAGGAAGATAAAAGTAATAATAATAATAATAATAATAATAATAATATATTTTTATTATCTCACTTTTACTAAACTCGATTATAATATTTAAATCAAAGTAATTATATTAAGATTCTTATTACTTTTTAATAAACTCTTTATAGTAAAATAAACTTTACTTTCTATTTTAATATAATTAATACTTTTCTAAATAACTTTATTATTACTATTCTTATATATTATTCTAGATTATTTAATAATTCTTAGTTTATTTTTAAAATAATTTTAAAAACTTCTTATTAATTTATTATATTTACTTATATTATTTTTTAAGATTTTATAGTAAGTATATAAAGATTTAATATTTATATTAATAATCCGAATATTCTAAATAGTCGAAATCTTCTAAATAGATATAATTCTTTAATATAGTAACTTTTATAATAAAATATCAATTACTTTATTTATCTTTAGAATTTCTCTATTATTTTCAACTTATTAATTAATTATTATAAAACTTATATAATAATATATAGAAAGTTAATTATTAATAAGTTTAATAAAAAGAGAACTAAAAGGCTATTTTATATTAAAATAAAGTAATTACTAAATAATAATAAAATTACTAAGTAGAAGTATTTAAAGTTTATTTAAATAACTTTAAATATAGTATTAAGAATTAAATATATATTAAGTTTATAACTATCTAATTTCTTTAAGAATATAATTTAAATATTTTTTAAATATAACTAAAAGTCTTTTAATTATATTTTATTATATATCGATTAATATTTTTCTTATATAAATAATTTAAGATCGTTTATTTATTAGTGATTTTTATTATATTATTAGTTTATATCAACTTTTATATTTAATTAAATTTATAAATATTTAAAGAAGATTTATTAAAAAGAGAATTCTTATTAAATAATCTAACTATTTTATTAAAGATTATTTACTTTATTTATACTTTATTTTATATATTAAGATTAAATTATTAATAAGTTTTACTTTTAGAAAGATATAATAAATAAAAAAGTAACTTTTAAAAAATAATTTTATAAGGTTTTAACTATTATATTTAACTTCTCGATTTTACTCTTTATATTTTATAGGTTTAAGTAAATATAAAAGTATTTAAACTATTAATATATAAGATTTTTAATAAATCTATTAACTAATATATCTTTAATAAATAGATAAATAATATTAAATGATTTCTTTAAATATTCTTATTTTAATTATATATTTTAAATATCGATATATTTAAGTTTAATTAATATTCTTTTATTTTTATTTACAACTAATCTGATTATTTATATATTATTATAATAGATAATAATAAGTTTAAATATAGTTAATTCGAGTTTCTTTAATAGTTTATTTATTATTATAATCTCCTTAGTAATTCTTTTAATACTAAGTAACTTTATTTTAGTTGTAGATATTATTATTATATTTTATTTTAATATTTTCTAAATAATTAGTTTATTATATAAAGATATTATATACTTTTACAAAGATTACTTTGTTTTATTATTATTAGTAAATAATATATTTGATATTATAAATAGTTAAGATAAGTAATTTATATTATATTTAATAATAAGATATTTTATTCTTTATAAATAACTAATATAGTAATTTATTATCTTTAAATAATTTTTAGATAAGTTAGTTAGAAAATAAGATAATTAGAATATTATAAATATAATATCTGTATATAGAATAATTATTATATATAAAATTAATTTAACTTTCTCTTAATATTCTTTAATTATTAATTTTACTATAATATCTATATTCTTTTTAAATTCTATTATTAGAAAAGAAATATTTATAAGTTAATTATTTATTAAATTAAACTTTCTAATAATCTTTTTAATATAAATATTATAAATAAATTATAACTTCTTCTAAGTTCGATTTCTAATAATCTATATTTCTAAAAACTATTTAATATTATTTATTTTATATAGTTTATATATAGATTAAATCTTATTAATAATTCTTTTTATATCTTTAGTATATTTCTTATTATAGATAATTTAAATATTATTAATAAAGAAAAGTATTAATACTTTATAATTTTTAGTAATAAATATATAAAGTTTATTTAAATATAACTTTATTTCTAAATTAATTAGAGTTTTAATAAATTCTTTAAATTATATTACTAATAAATCTTATAAACTATAAAAAGTATAATTAATAATTATAATTATATTTTCTACTTTATAACTATCTAGAAGATAATATATAACTAGTTTACTATTTAGATTATATAATATATTTACAAAAGTATTTACTATATTAAACTACTTAGTTTCAAAGTTAAATTTAATAATTATAATTATAATAATCTAAAAAGAATAAGAAATAAATATTATAGTATATATTAATTTAATTATACTTTTTACTTATAAATCTTCTCTTATTATAAGTTATAATTTATATTTAGTAATATATTTATCTTGATTAGTTTTATATATAAAGATTTATTTAAAAAGTATTAGTTTTATCTTTATTAATCTTTTTAATATTTCTTTCTATATATTCTAAGTTTTAAGATTATTAATCTCTTTATTATAATTAACTTTGAATATTAATCTTATTAGATAAATATCTAAGTCTCGATATTATTTAAATAATTTTACTATTTAGCTTTTATAGATTTTAAATAGTTATAATAGTTTAATTATAAGTTTTTTTAATTTGATTATAATTATAATAACTACTATATTATAGAGTATTATAAATTTATTTTACTTTTTATCTCTATTTATATCTAAATAATTAAACTAGAATATATTATAGAAATTATTAAACTTCTTACTATTTTTAAAAGATAATTAAATAATAATTATTTTAATAAATATATTTATAATCTTCTTATTATATTTTATATAAAGTTATTTCTATCTTTTTATATTATATATTAAGATTAGATTTAATTGTTAATAGAAAAAAAGTCTAATATCTTATATATTCTATTTTAAATCTACTCTTTTAACTAAAACTTTAATTATAAATTTTAGTTTTTTAAATAGTTAAACTTTTTTATTTAATAAGCTATTTAATTAAAAGACTTTTAGTTATATTAAAGTAATTTTAATTTCTTTTTATTTATATTATTGAATATTATTATATAGAGTATATATAAATTTATATAAAATATCTTTAATTTATAAAAGTATATACTTAATAATATCTTTATTTAAACTTTCTTTATATTCTTTATAAAGTATATTAATAGTATTAATATAATTATAATTTATCTTATTTTTAAGCTTATTAATCTTATAAATTATTAATAAATCAAATAATATAGATTTACTAAATACTTTATATTCTATTTATTTTCTTTATTAACTTTGTTTATTACTAGTTAGATAATTAATATTTATATTCTAAACTTAGTTAGATATAGTTTTAATTCTAATTTTAATTTAATCTTTAAGTTAATTTTATAAGTATTATATATTTAGATTACTATTATTTCTATTTAGATATAGACTATTATTTAAAAGTTATAAATTATTAAAAGATCTTTAATTATTATTATTAAACTTCTTTATTTTTAAAATCTTCTTATAGTATTTTTAATTATTAATACTTTAAAAAGATATTCTTCTAAAAGTTATATTAAAATCTATTATATTATTACTTTTTAATAATAATTTATCTAGGTTTTTAATAATCTTAAAATTAAAAGTTTGAATAATTTTATTTAAATATTTTTTCGAAAATAATTCTTAGTTCTTATTAGTTTTAAAATAAATAATATTTTTATTAAACTAGATATTATAAGTAATAATAATCTTATTAAACTTTAATACTTATATTTAATAAATTAGTAATTTAAATATATATCTTATTAAATATTCTAAATAAACTTGAAAATTAATTTTATATTACTTTTTATTTATATCTATTTCTTATTTCTTATCTAAAAAGTAAACTTAATAACTATATTAATATATACTATTCTAGTTTAAGTATAGATTAGTTATAATTAATATTAATAATACTAAGTTATATTATTAGAAATATTATTTAAACTAAGAGTTTAAAACTTTATTTAATATCTTGAAACTTCTTTATTATAATAGATTTATATTATATAAGTAGATTACTATTTATATAACTTCAAGTTATAAATTTAATAAAAGATTTACTTAAATTTATATTTTTATTACTTTAATAATAACTTTTTAACTTATATACTCTATTATACTATTTGATTTATAAATATAAGTTAATAAGAGTTTAATCTTAATTTCTTTAATAAATAATTATTATTTATATTCTATATAACTATTTATTCTAATTATTAATTTATTATTATCTTATTTAATAATATAGATTAATAAGTAATATTACTTTTTTACTTATATTTTAAAATTAGTAATTATTTAGAATACTTTATAATAAGTTTTATTAACTAATAGGATATTAAAGATCTTATTATTATATAACTTTTTAATTAGTAATAATTATAAATAACTATTAAACAATATTAAAAAGTTGAAAAGATCTTATATAACTTTATAAAATAATCTTAATAGTTATTAATCTTCTAAATAATAGTTGATTATTTATTTTATATATACTCTTATATAATATTTATAGTTAATTCTCGAGATTCTCTTAATTTTTATACTTTTTACTTTATTTACTAGATATTTAAATACTTTCTAATCTAGATATTTAGCTTTTTTATATTATATTTATATTATATTTTCTTTATTTAGAAGAGAATTATATAATTATTAGAAAAGTTTATTAATCTTATAATAAATAACTAAATATATTATTATTACTTTACTTATAAGAATATTATTTAATATAATTAAATAATAAGAAATAATTTTCTTAAATTCTAAAAAAACTAAATTATACTTTTATATAAATAATATAATAATTATACTCTTTTTATATAGTCTATATTTTAATATATAATCAAGATTATAAAACTATAAATTTACTTTTATTAATTAAAACTTAGAGATTATATTAATATAAAAATTAGGAATAAGAGTAATATTTATTAAAATAAAATCTTTTATATTAAATCTATTTAGGTTATTAAATATATTCTTAATAGTATAAATACTATATCTAATAATTAGAAATAATAATATATTTACTTTAATAATATTATTATTATTAGAGTAAATAATTTTTCTATTATTAAAAAAAGAGATATTATTAACTAAGTATATTATACTATAGTTATTTAGAAAAGTAGAATTTATTAAATAATATTTATTAATAATAACTAGTATAAAATATATATTAGGATTACTAATATCTATTAAAAAGGAATTAATAATTATTATTACTACTTTTCTAGAGAATAATAATAAGAAGATAATTATATTAATTATTTTTTACTATAAATCTTTTTTAATTATAATCTTCTTTAAATTATTCTATTAAGATAATTTAAACTTCTTTTTAATTTATTTGATATTAACTATATTAAATTTCTCTTTAATTAGTTTATTCTTTAATACTTTTTTTAACTATATATAATTTTCTAGTTTCTAAATATATTTATTTTTTAAGTTAAAGAATTAATTTTTTAAGTAATATAGATAATTCTTATTCTTTTTTTTTAAATAGTTTATTTTTATTATTAAAAGTCTTAAACTTAAATTTATTCTTTTTATTTAAAATAGTTTCTAATCTTTATATATCTTTAATAAAGATTATAATTATATATATACTCTTTTCTTTAGACTTTCAAGATTTATTAATTAATTAAGTAGTAAGAATAATATTTACTTAGTCTAAAGTTAAAATAAGTTAATTAAGCTATTAGTTTATAATAATTTATTTTAACTCTTTATTTACTTATATTAGTTTAATTTTAATTTTAACTACTTCTAAGAAAATAATTATTATAATTATTCTTTTTATTTTATTCAACTAATAAATATATATTTTATTATAAACTATATTCTACTTCTTATATTAATTATTTAATAATACTTAATTATAGTATATTTAATTAAGAATATTAATATATTCTCTTTAGATATTAGTAAGAATTATTAACTTATATAATATTAAATATATCTTAAGTAAATAAATAGTATTATAAAGAGTAATATTACTAAGATTTATATTTTAAAGATTATAGTTAATAAGAAAATTTATATTTATAATAACAAAGATCTATATATAAATATCTTTAAAAACTTTATAGTAAATATTATACTTTGCTTTCTTATTTTAAAACTTCTTTTATAAGATTATAAAGTTATTATAAATATTCTAGATTAATAAATATTCTAGTTTTAATTAATTCTTTATATTAATATTCTTCTTATTAATTCTATTTATTATAATATTATAATTAGTAAACTAATAAGTATATAACTTATCTTTTAATTATTAAATAGATAATAATTCTAATAAAGAGTAAGTAAGCTAGTCTATTTTAATAAACTTATTAAGTTAGATATTAATTAAAATTTTAATTAATCTATTATAAAAGTTAGAATTAATTAGATATTATATTTATTTAATTTAGTATTATTATCTAAGTTCGAGGAATTATATTATCTATTATTAATAATTAATAAGTCTTACTCTATTAATTATAATAAGTTATAATATAATAATTAATAATCTTTAAGTAAAAGTAGATATAAAAGAGTTTTAAAAGTAATTTTAAATAATTTAGTAGATAGTTTTTCTTTTATAATAAAATATATATTAAACTAAATTTATAACTATTATAATTAGATAATAATTAAACTTATATAAAAGATAAAAATATAATTAATTAATTACTCTCTTTTTAAAACTTACTATTTTATTTATAAAGATTAGTAAGATTTTCTTATTTAAAAAGTAATTCTATTTGATTTTATAATTTATAAAAAAAATATAAATAAAGATTATAATATATTAATAAAGGCTCTTTACTATATATAAAGATTACTAATCTTTAATAATATTATAATAAGTATTATAAATTTTTATATTTATATAGATATAGATTAATTTAAAAGAGTTAACTATATATTTATATAATTAAATAATTAATCTTACTTTATAATCTTAAATACTATATAATCTAGATATTATATAATTCTTTTTATAATAAATAATTAATAATATAGTTTTTAACTAAAGATTAAATATACTATATAAAATTAATAAATAAAGAAGTAAAAGTATAATAGAATATATTAATTATAAAACTTTATTTCGAAATATTTTATATCAATTAAAAATAACTTACTAAGTTATTTAAGATACTAGTTATAAAACTAAAAGCTAGAAAGTTAAAAACTATTTAAAAGTTAAAATAGATTTTTTATAAAGTATATATAAATAAGTAATTATTATAAATAATAATAGATTTAAAAGTAATAGAAAATTTTATAATATTAGAAGTTATAATATTTATAAAATTATAAATTTTTAAGAAATAAGTTTTATATAAATTTATTTTTATTAATAAGTAATTAGTTAAAAATAATAAAATTATTTAATATAAAATATAAGAATTTATAATATAGTTAGAATAATATTCTAAATAGATAAAAATAGATTTAGTTTTATTAGAAGGATATTAGATGATTTTAAGAATATTATAGTTAGAATATTATAATCTATATATTAACTAAGTTAGATAAACTTTAAAATTTAATAAATATAAATATAAGATAGATTTTATATAAAGTTCTATAAAATTAATACTTTAGATTAAGAAATAATAAGAAAAATTATATATATTAAAAGTAAATAATATTTTAAAGATTAGATATTTAGTTTAAAATTCTTTATTAAAAAATATATTAATAAAGTATTAGAAATATATAAAGATTTTTAAAGAAAAGTTTTAAAAGAATATTTTATTGAAATATCAATTTTAGAATTATAAGATAAAATTAAAAGAAGAAAAGAAATTACTATTCTTACTAATTATATTATTATTAAAAAAGAAGTTTAAATTACTTTATAAATACTTTGATAAGAATTTAGTTAAAAGATTTATTAGAGAATCTTTATTATTTATAAGAATATTAATCTTCTTTATATTAAAGAAAAGAAATAAAAAAAGTAAATTTATTATTAATTATTAAAAACTTAATATTATTATTATTAAGAATTAATATTTATTATTATTAACTAATAAACTATAAAATCGAATTAAAAAAGCTAAATATTTTATAAAGTTGAATTAATATATAAGATTTAACTTAATTCGAATTAAAGAAAATAATAAATAAAAGATTATATTCTATATTTAATATAGATATTACAAATACTAAATAATACTTTTTAAACTTATAAATATACTAGTTATATATATAAAGCTAGTTAATAATTTATTAAAAAAGTATCTTAATAATTATTATATAATTTACTTTAATAATATTTTAATCTTTATTAAAACTTTTAAAAAATATATTAAAATTATATAAGAAATTTTAGAAATTCTTCAAAATATAAATATTTTATTAAAACTATTTAAATATAAATTTTATATTACTAAAACTAAATTTCTAGAATATATTATTAATATTACTAAACTTAAAATAAATTTAAATAAAGTAAAAGAAATTTTAAAATAAAAATAATCTATTATTATTAAAAGAATATAATTATTTTTAAAATTTATAAACTTTTATAAATAATTTATTAAAGATTATTCGAAAATTATAATACTATTTATAAAGTTAATTAAAAAGAATATAGATTATAAATAAAATAGTATAATATAAAAAGTATTTAATATACTTAAATAAACTTTTATATAAATACTAATTCTAATTACTTTCGATTTCGAATAATTAATTATTATAAAAATAGATATATTAGATTATATATTAAATATAATCTTTAGTTAATTAAGTAAAAATAAAAAGTTATAATTAGTAATATATTATTCTAAAAAACTATAATTAATAAAACTAAATTATAAGATTTATAATAAAGAGTTATTAACTATTATTAATATTTTTAAAGAATAAAAAATTTATTTTAAAAAATTTAAATATATAGTTTAAGTCTATTTAGATTATAAGAATTTAATATATTTTATAATAACTAAAATTTTAAATAGATAATAAATATAATAAGTAGAAATATTAATTATATATAATTTTAAAATATTATATATTAAAAGAAATAAAAATATTAAAACTAATATACTTAGTAAGAAATTAGAATATTTTAAGAATAAAATATATAAATTATATATAATATTTTGATAAGAAAAAGATTTATTAATATTTAATTTACTTTAGTTAACTATAATAATAATATTTTATAATAATTATTTAGAAAAGTAAGTAAAGGAATATTATAAGAATAATTCGATTATAAAATAGATACTAGAATAATTAAGTAAAAGATTTATAGTTAAAAATAATATTATCTACTTTTATAAAAAGATTTATATCTTTTCTATATTATCTAAATAATATATTAAGGAATAATATAAATTACTAGTTTATAACTACTAAAGAATTACTAAGATATTTATATAAATTAATTTATATTTATATTTTCTATAAATAAGAAAGATAGTTAAAGAAATTATTAAGAATTATAATATCTATATATAGAATAAGACTTTATAATATACTTTATATAACTAGTTTAAAAGCTTAAATATATTTACTTAATTATAAAAGTCTATTATATAGAACTTTATAATTAAACTATTATTTTCAAAAAATCTAATTATAAAAGTAGTATATAACTTTATCTTAATAATTATAAATTGATTAACTAAATTTAAATATATAATTTTATATAAAGAAAATAGTATAATAGAAGATTTAGTATATATCTTCTTAAAAATAATAACTAATATATATAAAGTATTATTAGAAATAATTTCGAATTATAATAAACTTTTTATATTAAAATTCTAATAAATATTTATAATACTATTAAGAATTAAAAAGAAATTATCTATAATATTTTATTTATAAATAGATAGTTAAATAGAATAATTAAATTAAATTTTAGAATAATATTTATAATACTATATTAACTATAAATAAAATAATTAAGTAGAATTACTACTATTTATATAATTTATATATAATACTTTAGAAGTAGTAATTATAAGTATAATATTAATTTATATTAACTTTAGATTCGAACTAAAAATATATAATATATAATTAATAGATAAAGTAAAATTAGATATAGATATTATAAAAATAAATAAATTAAAAAAATTATATAAATAACTATTATTTAATATTAAATTTATATTATAATAAACTATAAATTACTATAATTCGAAGTATAATATAAAACTAATACTTAAAAAAAAGAATAAAGTTTATTTTTTTAAATAAAATATTAATATAAAAAAACTAAGTAATAAATTAAATTATAAGAAACTAAGACTTTTTAAGATTAATAAAATAATTAAACTAGTTAATTATAAATTAAAATTACTAATAATAATAAAGATATATTTAATCTTTTATATTTTACTACTTAAACTAGTACTATTAAGAATATTAAATATATTATATATTGAAATTAAACTAATTAACCTAAATACTAAATATAATATTAAAGAAATATTAAACTATAAATATATTAGAAGATAGTTATACTATTTAATAAAATAAGAAGAATATTTATATTTAAAAAATATATAAAAACTAGTTAAGAATTTAAATTACTTATAATATTTAAAGAAATTTTATCGAAAATATCTTTACTTTCTAATTAGATAATTAATTTTAAATTATTTATTAGAAAGAGTTTAAAGATAAAAAAATCAATTTTAAAAGAACTAGATATTTAAAAAGTTTATATAATTTATTTAGTTTATTCTTTTTTTAATCTTTTTTTTTTCTTTTTAATATCTAGTTTATTTAAAAAACAAAGATTTTAATAAAGTATTTTTATAATATATTTATAAAATAAACTTTTTTACTATTTAAAATAAAGTAATTTTACTAATATCTTTTTTTTCTTTTAACAAATTTTTACTTCTTTTTATTTTAATACTTTTTAATCCTTCTTAGTAAAATTAAAAATATTATATTTAATATAATTACTAATTCTTATATATTTAAAATATTTTTTCGAATTAGAAATAACTCTATACTTAAATTTTTTATTTTTATAATAAAAATAAATTATATCTATAAGAATTCTTTTAAAAATATAAGAAAATAAATTAATATAATAATTTATTAATTTACTAATATAGATTATAAATATAATAAAGAAAGAAAAAATAAAGTATTTATTAAAAAACCTAAATAGATACTTTATACTATTATAATAAATATTAAAATAATACTAAGTTAGAAAAGAGATAATATTATAACTCTAAGTTATATAGATATTTAAAGATTTTAAACTTAAAAAGCGAAATTTATAATTATAACTATTATATTAAAATTAGTATTAGAAATAGAATTAATAGATTTCTTTTAATAGAAATCTATTAAAAGAAATCTACTAATAGAATTATACTAGTAATATTTTTAATAGAATTTTAAATAAAGAAAAGTTTATTTAATAAAATAAAATTAAATAGAATTAGTTATTTAAACTAATTAAAGAAAAGATTATCTAGTTATTATATAATCTAAAGTATTTACTATTAATTAGTAAAGAATACTACTAAATACTTTACTTACTATTATTTATTACTAAGTAAAAATAAGTAATAATAATATAAAGGTTTATATAAATAGATAGTTTTCTTATAGTATATAAAGTTTTATATTTAATTTAATTAATTAAATTCAAATTACTATTTATACTTACTATTATAATTATAATCGATTTATATTATAATTATTATTAATAATAAACCTTATAATATTATTATATAACTTTATTATTATTTAATAATTAAGATTCTAATTACTTTTATATAACTTAGAAGATAAGTATTTATAATATTTATATTAAAATAATAAATATATTTTACTTAATATAAATTATTATTTTTAATAATATTTATAAGTAAAATTCTACTTTATATACTTTTTTAATCTTATAAATAAATTAAATTTATTTTATTATCCTCTTTATATATACTTTTTTATTATTTCTTATATTTAAAATACTTCTATTTTTATAAATACTTTAATATTTTTATTTAATCGAGATTTTCTTAATATATAAACTTTATTTACTTTTCAAAGATTTTATTATAATATTAATTACTTTATTTACTTTTTAAGTTTTTCGAATATATTTAGATTATTAATTACTTTATATAAAATATAAATTAATTTGATTATAAAGTTAATAGTAAATAAATTCTTTATAAAGAAAATAAAGATATTAATAATAATTAAATTAAAGTAATAATTGAATTTTAAAAAGATAATTTAAAATAAATTCTTTTAACTTTTATAAACTTAGTTTAAAGATTAGTTTTAAAAATTAAATTTATTTTAAATTTAAAATCCTTTTATTTTTATAAGATATATAAAAAGTATTCTAAATTACTTTATATTTAACTTATAGAATTATAATATTATATTTTTAAATTAAAACTTTTATTTATATTATTTTAGATTATTTATCTATTAATCTATATCTTTTTAGATATTAAATCTATTAAAATATATTATATAAGATTATCTATTTATTAAGATATATTCTTAATATAATTAATACTTTTTAATTATTATACTTTAAGTTTTTAATAATAAATTAAAAAAAATAAAATAAAGTTAATTTTCAAGTAAAGACTTTAATAGTTTTCTAGAAGATTAATTAATTTAATCTAGTTTTTTTATAAGTTTTAAATATAAATTTATTATTAGATATTTATCTTAAGATTATAAATTAAATAAAAATATTAATAAATAAAAGATTAGTTAAAGATTATTAACTATTAAATTAAGTTTCTTGATTTTTCTTTTTATATTTTATAAATTTAGATAAATATAAAAGTATTTAAATTACTAATATATAAAATTTTTAATAAAACTATTAGTTAGTATATCTTTAATAAGAAAATAAATAATATTAAATAATTTCTTTATATATTTTTATTTTAACTATATATTTTAAATATCAATATATTATAGTTTAATTAAGATTTATTTATTTTTATTTATTATTAATTTTATTACTTATATATTATTATAATAGATAATAATAAATTTAAAGATAATTAGATTAAATTCTTTTAATAATCTTTTTATAATTATAGTTTCTTTAATAATTTACTTTATATTAAATAATTTAGTTTTAATTATAGATATTATTATTATATTTTATTTTAATACTTTCTAAATAATCAATTTATTATATAGTAATATTATATACTTTTAAAAAGATTATTTTATTTTATTATTATTAGTAAAAGATATATTTAAAGTAATAAATAATTATAATAAGTAATCTATATTATATTTTATAATAAAATATTTTATTTTCTATAAATAATTAATATAGTAATTTACTATTTTTAAATATTCTTCTAATAGATTAATTAAGAAGTAAAAAAGCTATAAAACTATAAAAGTAATATTTATATATAATATAATTATAATATATAAAATTAATTCTATTTTCTTCTAATACTTCTTAATTTTCAATTTTATTATAACTTCTTTATTTTTTTTAAACTTTATAATTAGAAGTAAAGTATTTATAAAATTACTTTTTATAAAATTAAATTTCTAATTAATCTTCTTAATATAAATATTATAAATTAGTTATAACTTTTTTTAAATATAGTTTCTAATTATTTATATTTTTAGAAACTATTTAATATTATCTATTTTATATAGTTTATATATAAAGTAAATATTATTTATAATTCTTTTAACTTCCTTTTTATAACTTTTATTATAAATTATTTAGATATTATTTATAAAAAATAATATTAATACTTTATAATCTTTACTAACTAGTATATAAAGTTTATTTAAATATAGCTTTATTCTTAAATTAATTAAAGTTTTAATAAAGTTTTTAAACTATATTATTAAAGAATCTCGAAGATTATAAAGAATATAGTTAATAATTATAATTATATCTTTAACTTTATATTTATCTAGAAAATAATATATAATTAATTTTTTATTTAGATTATATAGTATATTTATAAAAATATTAATTATATTATATTATTTTATTTTAAAATTAAACTTAGTAATTATAATTATAATTATTTGAAAAGAATAAAATATAAATAATATAATATATATCGATTTAATTATACTTTTAGTTTAGAGATTATTTTTTATTATAAAATATAATTTATATCTAGTAATAAATCTATCTTAATTAGTTTTATAAACAAATATTTATTTAAAAGAGATTAGATTTATTATAATTAAATTTTTTAAAACTTCTTTTTATATATTATAAGATTTAAGATTATTAATCTTTTTATTATAATTAGCTTTAAATACTAATTTTAATAAATAACTTTTAAGATTTTAATAATATTTAAATACTTTAAATATTTAAATTTTATAGATTTTAAATAACTATAATAATTTTATTATAAGTTTCTTAGATTTATTTATAATTACTATTACTATTATATTATAGAATATTATAAAGTTTTTTTACTTTTTATTTTTATTTATATTTAATTAATTAAGTTAGAATATATTATAGAAATTATTAAACTTCTTAATATTTTATTTAGATAGTTAAAAGATAATTATATTAATAAAAATATTAATAATCTTTTTATTATATTAAGAATAATATCTTTTCTTTTTTTTTAATATATTAGTTAAATTAGATAATTGAAAAGTAAATAAACTTTAATTAATTTTATTAATTTTATTTACTTTTCTTATTAGAATTTTAATTATAAATCTTAATCTTTTAAATAGTAGTTTAATTATTAGTATATTTAGTAATTAATTATTATTCGATTTTTTAAAATAAAACTTAATCTGATTTCTTTTATATAACTAGTTACTATTATATAATATATATATAAAGTAATATAGTTTATTTTTAATTTAAAGAAGTATATACTTAGATATTTCTTTATTTAAATTATTTTTATATTCTTTATAAAATATATTAATTATATTAGTATATTCGAAGTCTATTTTACTTTTAAGTTTAGAAACTTTTTTAATTATTAATAAGTTTAAAAGAATAATAATATTTAATTCTAAATTCTCTATTTTAATCTTTTTTAAACTTTATTTATTATTAATAGAATTTATTATTTCTATATTTTGAATTTAATTTAAAATAGTTAAAGTTCTATTATCTCTTTGATTTTTAAATTAATTATTAAAGTTTTATATATTTAGACTACTTTTACTATTATTTAAATATAAGTTATTATTTTTAAAGTAAATACTATTAAAAGATATTTATTTATTATTATTAAGTTTCTTTATTTTCAAGACTTATTTATAATAATTCTATTTTTTAATATTTTCTAAAATAAACTTCTTAATAAATAAAATAAATTTAATAATATTATTACTTTCTAATATTAATCTATTTAAGTTTTCAATAATATTTATATTAAAAGTTTAAACAAAGTTATTTAATAATTTTTTTAAAACTAATTCTTATTTCTTAATTATTTTAAAATAAATAATATTTTTATTAAATTAAATATTTTAAATAATAATAATCCGATTAAATTTCGAGATTTATATTCTATAAATTAATATACTAAATATATAATTTATTAAATATTTAAAGTATATTCTTAGATTTATTTTATATTACTTCTTATTTATTTATATTTTTTATTCTTTATCAAGAGAGTAGATATAATAGCTAAAATAATAAATATTATTCTAGTTAGAATATAGATTAGTAATAATTAATATTATTAATACTAGATTATATTAACGAAAATATTACTTAAACTAATTATCAAGAACTTTATTTAAAGTTCTAAACTCTTATTATTATAAAAGATTAATATTATATAAATAAATTATTATTTATACGATTTTAAATTATAAGTTTATAAAGAATTTTATTTAAGTTTATATTTTTATTATTTTAATAATAATCTCTTAATTTATATACTTTATTATACTATTTAATTTATAAGTATAAACTAATAATAATTCTATTTTAATTCCTTTTATTTTTATCTATTGTTTAAACTTAATATAACTATTAATTCTGATTACTAATATATTATTATTTTACTTAATAATATATATTAATAAGTAATACTATTATTTTATTTATATTTTAAAATTAGTAATAATATAAAATACTTTATAATAAGTTTTATTAATTAGTAAGATCTCGAAGATTTTATTATAATAATCTAAATATATTAAACTTATTATATAAATAATCTTTATATATATTATATTAATCTTAGTTAATAAAGTTTATAAAATTATTTAGTAGTAAAGTAGATTTATAAATATACTTAGTATATATATATTTTAAATATATAATTTATATAATTATTATATATATATAAACTTTTAAAACTTTTTAACTTTTTTAACTTTATAGTTATTAATTCTAAAAATAGTATAATCTTATTTTTTATTAGATTTTTATAATATATTATTATATTATTAATAACTTAATATTATAATAAATATATTATAAAAGGATTTATATCAACTTTAAAATATTAAATTATTGAAAGAAAAGTTATATATAAAGAAGAGTATAGAGTTTTAAATAATCTATTTAACTTAGAGTTAATATTAGTAATACTCTTAATATAATATCCTAACTAGTTATTTGACTTCACCTAGTAAATCTAAATATATACTATATATATACAATTTATTATATAGTTATTATATTATCTTCTTTTTTGAAAAAGTTTATTTTTAAATATTTTTAAAAGAATAACTTAAAGTCTTTAAATAATAATAAATTAAAAGAAAGAAAGTAAAAATAAAGAAGATTTTTTAATTTAAACTATTTTTAACCTATTTCTTAATTTTAATTATATTTATATCTATAAGTTCAGATAATAATATTTATAGATAATAAAATTAACTATAAATAAAGTAAAGTAATTATTATTATTACTAAGACTAAACTAAAAGTGTAAATATAGATGTAAATATAAATAGATATAAACTTACAAAGTATTATATAAAGTATATAAACTCTTTAAAGTTATTAAATTTATATAACTAATTATCAAGTTATTATATAATTATCAAGTTTAAATTAAACTAAAAAGTATTAATCTTCTTATTATTATTTTAACTCTTTCTACTTACTTTATATAATATATATTAAAACCTAGTAATATAACTATTTAAAGAATTAATATTTTGATAAATTATATATAAATAAGTAAGTATTTCTTTAATATAATATAGATTCTTATATACTAAAGAGAGAGTATTAAAGATATTTTTATAATTAAAAGAGAATTTATTAATAAAAAGGAGGATTTATACTTAAATATTTAATTTAAAGTTTAAAAAGATATAATAGAATTTAATAGTTTTATTTCTTATAACTTTGCTATTGATTTATAACTTAGCTTTAATAGCTAGTAACTATATATTAAAGTAAAAACTATTGAATTTATCTAAATTTTATAACTTAGACTATATATTTAAATAAAAATAAAGAGAATAAAGAAAAGTATTTTTAATATAAATAGTTTTAAGCTAATTTATAAAGTCTTTAACTTAGATATTAAATTATTAATATAATATTATAAATTTAATTACTATTTTATTAGTAATTAACTATTCTATTATCTTTAAAGAAAAGAAAAATAATAAGTAAACAAAGTAATTATAAATACTATTACTTCGAATAAGTAAAAAAGAAGTTATTTATAAGTAAAAGTTTTTATTATATATAAAGAAGTAAGTCTAAGTAGAATATCTAAATATAGAAATAAAAAGTAGTTTAATAAATAATAATTAGTATAAAGATTAGTAGAAAAATCTTAAATAATTAATCAAGGTTTATCAAATTAGAAAAAAAAAAAGAAAAGTATTTATTTAATTATTTAATCTAAGAATATTATCTAAATTAAGAAGTAGAAAATATTTATAATTAGTTATAAAGTATTAATATATAAAGTAGTTTTAGTAAGTTTCGAATATTAATATTTAGATATTAATCTACTTTATATTAGACTAAACTTTAAAATTATAATCTAGCTTTTATTATATTCTAATCTACTAATTAGCTTTAATATAGTTATTTATAAAATCTCTATAAAGTTTAAAGAGACTATATAAAAAAACTTTTAATTAAGTTTTTCTATAATTATTTCTTTAGTAATAATATATAAATCTAAACTTTAAATCTATAACTTCTACTAAATATCTAGTAACTTTTATTATCTATAAAGAATCTATATAATTAAAAGAGTTAATTACCTTTTAGTAAAATATTTATATATAAATTACTTTCTAGTTAAGTATTAATAATATTACTTTTAATAAGAAGATAATATTATATATTAAAGTAAAAGAAGTTTAATATAATATAATAGATATATTATAAAAGGATTTATATCGACTTTAGAATATTAAACTATTAAAAGAAAAGCTATATATAAAGAAGAGTATAAAGTTTTAAATAGTTTATTTAACTTAGAACTAATATTAGTAATACTTTTAGTATAATATCTTAATTAATTATTTAACTTTATCTAGTAAGTTTAAATATATATTATATATATATAACTTATTATATAGTTATTATAAATATTAATCTTTTTAATTAATTAGTAACTTTCTAAATAATATTTTATTTATAATCCTCTTTATTTAGAAAACTACTAAAGTTATTAAAAGAAAGTTTATTTTATTAAATAGTAATATAGATATTATTACTTTTATTATTACTTTTATTACCTTTATTTCTATTTACTTATTTACTTTTTTTCTATAACTTTTATTTTTACTTTTACTTTTTTTATAACTTCTTTTAAATCTTACTTTTATAAATTAATTTTATTTAATAATATATTTTCTTTTTAAAATACTAAATATAAAGTATTTAAAAAAAGTATTAAAATATTATAATAAAATAACTTTATATTTAATATAATTCTCTTTTTAAAATATAATTATTTTAAAAACTTAGAGAATTTTAATAATAATTTAAAAGTTTAATATATTAATAATACTTTTATAAATTCTAATATTAATATAGAAAAGAGAAATAAAGGAAAGAATAAAATAATTAACTTTCTACTTTCTTAATTTTAAAATCAAAGCTCTATTTTATTTTTAATAAATAATAAACTAGTTATATTAATTTAATTGAATTTAGAATTATAAGTATAAGTTAAAATTTAATAAAAATAATCAAAGTTATAATAAATTTAAATTATTAAATTAATCTCTATTTATACCTTTATTAATATTATTTCTAATATTATAACTACTTTCTTTTTAATATAACTTTAATAAATATAATTTATAAAAGATTAGTTAATTATCTTTATAAAGTAATTAAAGTTTATTATTAAATTAAAAGTTTTTAATAAATAATTATTTTATAAAATAATTAAATTATTTATAAAAGAGATATTTAAATAATATAATTTTAAATATAATTTAATAACTT
>JANHAA010000319.1:0-25660 GCA_026225975.1 Clarireedia hainanense | reverse complement strand
GAGAGGGAGAGGGGGGAGAGGGAGAGGATATGGGTAGGATGGGAGAGGGAGAGGGAGGAGAGGGTGGTGAGGGAGAGGGAGGAGAGGGTGGTGAGGGAGAGGGAGAGGGAGGAGTGGAAGAGGGAGAGGGGGGAGTGGAAGAGGGAGAGGGGGGAGTGGAAGAGGGAGAGGGGGGAGTGGGAGAGGGAGAAGGGGGAGTGGGAGAGCAGGTGGGCGGAGAGAGAGAGGGAGTGGGAGGCAGAGAGAGGAAGGTGGGCGGAGGAGAGGGGGAGGTGGGCGGAGGAGCGGGGGAGGTTGGGGGTAGTATGTCTTGGAAGTCATCATAGTTAATGTCTAGGGGGATCAGTTCAAATGCAAGGGGGTGTTGGTTTTAGTGGGTAAAAGTGCGTTGTTTCTCTCCCGAGCTTAGATCTCTCGAGAAAGAAACGAGTGTGAGAATATTAATTATTATGGAGATAAGGATTCTAAGTTACATTCCCCCGTGAACTATGTCCGCAGAGTGCATAGAACTAGTAAGCGAAAGTAGACAACCCTAACAAACTAATAAATAAACGAGTCTCTCTAGCGAAAGCGACCTCTGGCTAAACCCCTTGAATGACCGATAAGCTGATAAGACACTTATTAGCAGCTTGCTGCCTTTTATATTCTCAGCCGCGCACGTGACCCCAAATCTGAGGGTTGCTTCTTATTTTGCCCGTACAGACCACTGAAGTACGATCCTGAATATCTGATTGGATATAAATACCTTTTTTTTTCTACCTAGGAATAACTAGAGGCGCTCCTTTTATTGTTGAACTAGTCTTAATACTTAGTAATATTAAAGTCTATAGATATAATAGATACTTTAAGATGCGAGCTACTAGGCTAGCTATATAATTATAACAATTATATAATAAGTTGTATATATATAGTATATATTTAAACTCGCCGGGCGGGGTCAAATAACTAGCTAGAATATTATACTAAGAGTATCACTAATACTAACTTTAAATTAAATAAACTATTTAAAGCTTTATACTCTCCTTTATATATAACTTTTCTTTTAATAGTTTAATATTCTAAAGTCAATATAAATTCTTTTATAATATATCTATTATATTATATTAAACTCTCTTTACTTTAGTATATAATATTATCTTCTTACTAGAAGTAGTATTATTAATACTTAATTAAAGGATAATCTATATATAAATATTTTACTAAAAAGTAATTAACTCTTTTGATTATATAAATTCTTTATAGATAATAAAAGTTACTAGATACTTAGTAGAAGTTATAAATTCAAAGTTCAAATTTATATATTATTATTAAAGAGGTGATTATAAAAAGATTTAATTAAGAGTTCTTTTATATAATCTTTTTAAGCTTTATAAAGATTTTATAAATAATTATATTAAACTTAGTTAATAGATTAAAGTATAATAAAAACTAGATTATAATTTTAAAACTTTAATTAAAGTAAGTTAATATCTAAATATTAGTATTCGAAATTTATTAGAACTACTTTATATATTAATACTTTATAACTAACTATAAATACTTTCTACTTCTCAATTTAAATATTATTCCTAGATTAAAATAATAAATAAATACTTTTCTTTTTTCTTTTAGTTTAATAAACTTTAATTAATTATTTAAGATTTTCTACTAATCTTTATATTAATTAATATTTATTAAACTACTTTTTACTTCTATATTTAAATATTCTATTTAGACTTACTATAACGATATATTGTAGAAATCCGATAAAGGAAAAGATTATATTATTCTTAAAATTAATAACTATAGAGTTAAGAGAGTTGAAAAGCTTTAAAGGCTTATATATATATAGTAGTTATATAAGTTATATATTTAAAGTATATATATACTAGATATACTTATAAGTCTACTTTACTATTAAATAATCTTATAAAATCTACTTATTAAAATTAGTATAATATTTATAAGGATTACTAATATAGTAAGTTTAATATATCTAAATTATTATATTACTTTCCTTTCTAAGAAAGTTTATTCTTAAGTATTTTAAGTCTATTAATTATATTAAATAAGAATAGTTAATAAATATAAGAAGATTAGTTTAATATAAAAAATTCAAATAAGTATAGTAAATAAATTAAAATTATTATAAATCTACTTATAACTATATATCTAATTATTTAAAGAACTATTACTTTTATATTAAAGTTATAAAATAATTACTTTCGAGATATTTATAATTATCTTCTTCTACTTAGTATAGTTATAATTATTTTAGAAGAAATATTAAAAGACTAAATAGAGAAAAGTTTTCTAAATAAAATATATTAAGTAAATATAAAGCTATTTTAAAGTTAGATACTTTGTATTATATTAAGTTAGTATTATAATTAAGTTATTATATATAATATTCTAAAGATTAGTATCTTTTATAATAAGTAAAAATCTTCTTTATTTTTTATTCTTTTTTATTAGTAATATTAATAAATAGTAAAAAGTTATTAATTTAGTTAAGAAGTAGATTATTTAAAGTTTTTCTTAATTTATTAATAAGAAATATAAAGTATATTTTTATTATCTTAAATAGTTTAAATTTAAAAAAGTAATTAATCTTTATAAGAATCTTGAAATATCTATTTATTAGAAAATCGAGTTTCTTAGAAGGTTATTAAGTAAATAAATATTTTATATTTAACTAGATATAATTATTAATATTAAAGTTAATTAAGTAATATAATATATTAGTTATTTAAGTTATATACTTTTAAGTTTTCTTAATAATTTAGTAAATATATTTTAAAACTTCTAAATTTCTCTAGATATATATATATATATTAATAATATTAAAATTATTTATAAGTTATAATATATTAATTTCCTTCTAAGTCTATATATATTATAGTTCTCGACTATATAATACTTTAAATAAACTTATATTATCTAAGGATATATAAAGTAAAATCAATTAAATATAATCTATTATTAATAGGAACTTAGACTAATTATTTTGATAATAGTTAATAAAAAGTCGAAGTCTTTTTTATAAATACTAATTATAAATCTTAGTCTAATTATCTATTTACAAGTAGTTAATAGTTAAAAGTTTAATTTAAATTTTGAATATAGTATTAAACTCTTTTTAGAAGAAGAAGATAAATTATAAACTATAATTAAAAAGTATTATTATAAGTAGACTATAATATTAATAGATATATTATAAGTATAACTAAGTTTGTTCTCGAATATCGATTATTTTATAATATAAAATAATAATCGTTTACTTATTAAAACGATTAATAATAATTAAGATATTATCGAAACTATATTTATTTTTATTAAAACTATAATAATCTATTATAATATATTCTTATATATATATAGAGATCGGTAAAAAGTAAAGTAATTCTAATATCTTATTATAAAGAATTAAACTTCTATAATAAATATAGTAATTATAAATATATATATATACTAAAGTAGCTAATCTATATTAATAATATAACTTAGTAAGTAAAAAAGTAGTTTTCTTAATATTAAGATATATAGTTAATATAGAATTATATACTTTATAAATAAGTAGTATATAGAAATTTTAAATATTAAGAATAATAAAATAATTATTATATAAGAGAAGATTATTTTTAAAAGTTAAGTAGAGATTACTATAAGTAATTTAGACTTTTAAACTTTATAAGCTTTTTAAATTATAATTAGCTTTAAAGAGATAGTTAATAAAGAGAGTTAAAGATAAAAGAGAATTAAAAGTATTAAATATAATAATATTAGTTAGTAAATTATTAAAGATCCTTAGATTGATTTAACTATTATATAAAAGTTATTATAATCTATCTTACTTTTTTTATTTATTTTATAATAATAGTTTATTAACTTTATAAATTAGTATATTTATAAAAGGATTATCCTTTTCTAAGTAATATATAATTAAGAAGTTATAATCTATAAAAAGTTTAACTTATTAAACTTATTATATATTTAAAGACTTAGTAATTATAAAGTATTCTAATATCTTATAATCTATATAAATATAGATTTAATATAGAGTTAATATAAACTTAGCTTGTTAATTACTAAATAATTTAATAATTACAAGTATTTCTTTATTATATACTTTATAATTTAGTTTAGTTAACTATATTGTTTTAGAGAAGAATACTATAAAGAGTTAATTATTATTATATTTTTACGAAAGTATATTTGTTATAATATTATCTAATATATCTATTTCTAGTATATAAAAGAGTAAGTAGTTATAATATTAAAAAAGTAGTATATTTATTAGTATATACTTAAATATATCAAAAGCTAATTAGTAATCTTTATTAAAGTAGAATAAAGTATTAGCTTTAGTTAAATTAATAAGCAGTTTAGTTATAATACTAAAATTATAAATAAAATATTTATAAAAATTATAAAATCTAAGAAATAATTATATATCTTTTATTATCGAAAGATAAACTTATTATTATATTATAATAACTTTCTTAAAGTCTACTTTTATATTATTAATCGAGATAATAAATTTTAAATACTTAGTATAAATAATATTAAATTTATATTTTTTAAGATTAGTTTATAATCTAGTATCTTAGAGATATTATAAAACTAATTTAATATAAACTTTATATTTAAATATATCTTTAAAGTAGATTAAGATATTATCGAGATATATAATATAAAAAATATCTAAATAGTTAAAGAGAATATTATTTATATAATATTAATATATTATAAAGTTATTAATTAATCTAAATAGTATAACTTTATATTTATAGATTCTATAATATATATAGAATATAATATATTCTTCTAAAGTTAAATCTATTTTAATATAATAGAATATTTATCTAATATTTAACTTAGTAAAGATTTTTATATAAGAGATATAAGTAAAAGTCTTATTAATAAATAGTAATAAATAGTAGTCTTTATAAATAAATATATTAAGTATTTGGAAATCGATATAAAAGTATAATAATTTATTTAACTTTTTAATAAAAAGGATTAAAGTAATAAATAAAGTTTAATTTAGTTTAATAAATCTTTTAATTAAATTCTTAATAAAGTATTTCTTGATAATCTCTAATTCTTTAGTTGATATTTTATATAGTAGATTATAATAAAGTTTACTCTTTATACTTTCTTCTAAAGTAATCTTATAATTATAAAGATAATAAAGTAGTAAAGTATTTAACTCGAATTTAAAGAATATAACTAAGAATTCCTAGTATTTATTAGAGATTAAAAGCTTAATATTAATCTTAAATAAAAAGGCTATAATAATTAATTAAGACTAAAAGATAAAATATAATTATTTAAATAATAAAAAAGTAGTTTATTTATTTTCTTAGTTAACTTATTACTCTTTAAATAGTCGATTAATCTTATAAATCGAAGTAATATTTAGTTTATATTAGTTATCTTAATAATAAAGTATATAAAGAATAGTTCTAGAGATTATATATAAATTAATAATCTTTTTCGAGTAACTTGTTTAAAGTTTCTAGAAAAGTTTAGACTTTCTAATAATAATTAAAAGTTATATTAGTTATTTATTTTTAAAGATAATCTTTATTATTTTAAGTATATAAACTTGATCTTTTAGAAATATCTTATATAGCTCGGATAATTATAAAATTATAAATATAGTTATAATAAAGATTAGTTTAACTTTTTAGATTACTAAATAAAATAAAATTTCTTTTATTTTAATATATTATAATATTATTAATATAGATACTAGAGTAGTTACTTAGTTGTTTAAATAATTAATACTAGTTTATTATCTCTAATACTTATTTAACTTATAGTCTTACTAATCTATATTCTTCTAATATTTATAGTTAATTATATAAAGATTAAAGTTAGTATAAATATATATTATAAGTTAAAAGTAAGTTTAGTTAGAAAGTAAGTTTATAAACTAATATAGTTAATATTATTTATAATCTAAAAAAATCTGATTTTCGAATAACTATATTCTTCTAAAAATTATAAAGTATATAAAGTAAATAATTAAAAAGAGAGTATAGATCTAAAGTCGATTATTAATAAATAGATTTAAATAAATATAATAAAAGATTTCTTAGTCTCTTTTACTATTATAGCTTTTAACTAATAAAAGTATTTTTAATCTTTTTATTATAATCTTCTAAATAAGATTAAGTATTTTAAAGAATATAATATTAATAAAAACGAAGTTATTTACTTTTAAGTTAATAAGAGTTTTAATTTAAAATAAATATTAATTTCTTATTAATATATAAGAGAATATTATATACTTTCCTCTTAATAACTTAGTTAAATCTAAATATCTTATATTTTTAATTTCACTTAGTAAAGAGTTTTTTACTAAATATAGTCTTTTACTCGATTATTAGTTATATAAGTAATAGTAATAGTTTCGACTTTATATTTATTTTCTTATTCTTATTTACTTATAATATTAAAGTATTCCTTTTTTTAATTAAAAGAGTTAATATTAATAATATTAATATAATAGAGAGTATTATTATAAAAATAGTTAGAAGTACTTTTAAAAGGAAAATTATCTTTTAGTTTACTTTAAAAGATAGATATAATATTTTTTAATATAAAATAAAAAAGTGTTTTATTTATAATAGAATTAGCTAATATTAGTAAAGTAGAATAGTTAAGATTAGTTCTATAATTTAGTAGAAAGTAGTTAATCTAATTAATAATAATTTCTTTACTAGCTTTAATCAAGATATTAATAAAATAATATATAGAAGTAAATATTATAAAAATATAAATAGGTTAGAGTAGTATTAATAATTTATTTATATTATCTTATTATTCTAAGAAGTTTAAATACTAGACTAAGTCTTATAAAGAAGTAGTTTAATATTAGATTAATTTAATTTGATTCTAGTAATATTTAGTAAGTTTAAAAAGAAGATTTTTTTAGATTATCTCTTTTTTAACTTTACTAATAGAAGTTAAAATATAGAGTTAATAATAAAACTTTTTAAATAAAGATATAAGTTTAGAAGTAATTATAAATAATATATAATACTTACTTTTAGTAAAAGTAAATTTAGAATTATTATAGAAAAATAAGTATAACTTCTTAACTAATTGTTTTATAAATAAAAGTAGTTTTTATAAAAATAACTTTTTAAAGTAATTGAGAGTAATATTCTCGACTTAATTACTAATATATTTATAAACTTAGTATTTGTTAAAGTAAATATATATAGTTAATCTACTAAGAACTATATATTTTTATAAAGATAAAGGAATATTAGAACTATTATTAAGTTTATTAATAAAATTAATAACTCGAGAAAGTTAGACTAAATTAATATTAAACGAAGAAGAGTTATAAGTTAGATATATATAAGAAAGTAGATTATAAGCTTTATTAGTCTTTTAAATACGAATATATAAAGTAAATAAATTATATTCGAGACTATATTATTTAAGTATCTCTTTTATAAGTAGTTTAATCGTTTTGCAAAATAATTATTTATTAAAAACTTTTAACTTAATAGTAAACTCTATTTACTTTATAGAGATAATTGATTAATTTCTTATAAGTTATACTTATTAAAGTTATACTAAAAGAAAAGTAATTATAATACTAAAAATAATATTAGTAGAAATATAAATAGAGATTAGTTTAACGATTTAAACTTACTATAATCTTGATTATTTTTATTGAATTCTAGTTTATACTTATAATTCTAAAATCAATTAAATTAATATAGTTAACTTACTATTTATTAAAGATAAAATAGAGCCTTGATTTTAAAGTTAAGAGAGTAGAAAATTAATTATTTTACTTTTTCCTTTATTTCTCTTTTCTATATTAATATTAAAATCTACAAAGATATTATTAATATACTAAGTTTCTAGATTGTTATTGTTTTCTTAATTATTAAGATATTTATATTTTAGAGAGAAAATTATATTGAATATAGAGTTTTAGTCTTATTATAATATCTTTATACTTCTTTCAAATACTTTGTATTTAATATCTTGAAAAGAAGATATATTATTAAGTAAAATTAGTTTATAAAGGAAATAAAATTTAAAGGAAATTGTAAGAAAAGTAAAAGTAGAAATAAAAGTTGTAGAAAAGAAGTAAATAAGTAGATAATAGAAATAAAAAGGATAATAAAAGTAATAATACTTATATTATTGTTTAGTAGAATAAGCTTTCTTTTAATAACTCTAGTAATTTCCTAAGTAAAGAGGATTATAAGTAAAGTATTATTTAGAAAGCTACTAGTTAACTAGAAGGATTAGTAATAAATTATTAATAATATAATAATATACTATAGGAATCTAATAAAGGAAAAGATTATACTATTCTTAGAATTAATAACTATAGAGTTAAAAGGGTTAAAAGACTTTAAAAACTTATATATATATAATAGTTATATAGATTATATACTTAAAGTATATATATACTAAGTATATTTATAAATCTACTTTACTACTAGATAATCTTATAAAATCTATTTACTAAGATCAATATAATATTTACAAGGATTATTAATATAGTAAGTTTAATATATCTAGATTATTATACTTACTTCTTTATATATAATAAAAACTCTTTATTTATAAATAACCTCTTTTCTACTTATCTAAAATAACTATATTTATAATTATTTTATTTATTTATTACTTCTTCTTTTCTTTTCTTTAGAGATAATAAAATAGTTAATTACTAATAAGATAATAACTAAGTTTATAATATTATATCAATAGTTTAATATTTAAATTGAAGACTTTATAAATTAGCTTAAAACTATTTATATTAAAAATATTTTCTTCTATTCTCTCTACTTTTATTTAAATATATAGTTTAAATTATAAAAATCGGATAAATTTAATAGTTCTTACTTTAATATATAGCTACTAACTATTAAAGCTAAGTTATAAGTTGATAGTAAAGTTATAAAAGATAAAACTACTAAATTCTATTATATCTTCTTAAACTTTAAATCGAATATCTAAATATAGATTCTCCTCTTTATTGATAAATCCTTTTTTAATTACAAAGATATCTTTAATACTCTATCTTTAATATATAAAAACTTGTATTATATTAAAGAAGTATTTACTTATCTATATATAATTTATTAAGATATTAATTTTTTAAATAGCTATATTACTAGGTTTTAATATATATTATATAAAGTAAATAGAAAGAGTTAAGATAATAATAAGAAGATTAATACTTTCTAGTCTAATTTAAACTTAATAATTATATAGTAACTTAATAATTAGTTATATAAATCTAATAACTTTAAGAAGTTTATATACTTTATATAATACTTTATAAATTTATATTTATCTATATCTATATTTATACTTTTAGTTCAGTTCTAGTAATAATAATAACTATTTTACTTTACTTATAATTAATCTTATTACTTATAAATATCGTTGTTCAAACTTATAAATATAAATATAATTAAGATTAAGAAATAAGTTAAAGATAGTTTAAATTAAAAGATCTTCTTTACTTTTACTTTCTTTCTTTTAAATTATTATTTAAGACCTTAAGTTATTCTTTTAAAAATACTTATAAATAAGCTTTTTCGAAGAGAGAAGTAGTATAACAACTATATAATAAGTTGTATATATATAGTATATATTTAAACTTATTAAGCAAAGTTAAATAACTAGTTAGAATATTATATTAAAGGTATTACTAATATTAACTTTAAGTTAAATAAACTATTTAAGGTTTTATACTCTCCTTTATATATAACTTTTCTTTCAATAGTTTAATATTCTAAAGTCGATATAAATCCTTTTATAATATATTTATTATAGTGATATAGTTAACTATTTTAATTTATTAAAACTTTATATTAAAGTTATAATAATATAGATAATCTAGAAATTATAATAATATTTCAAGTAAATATAAAGTATATAAAAGTAGTTATTTTCATTAAATTCAAAGTTCTAGAAGTTATAAATAATAAATACTTTCTAATTTTAAATATAATTAATTACTAGAAGAAAATAATAATATTTACCTCTCTTTTTATTTTTTATTATTAGTAATATTAAAATAAAGAGATTAGTTAGTAAGTAATAAAGAAAAGAATAGAAAAATATTAAATTTTAATTTATTTAAATTATAATTATCTTTATTAACTTTTTTAAATTAATTATAAATTATTATTTTAAAAATAAAAGAGTATTTTTTATTAAAGTATTATATAAATTTCTTTTTAAAATTATTTTTAATAAAAAATATATACTTGATTATAATATATTTATAAGTATATTTCTTTATAATAATAAAAAGTCTTTTTATTATTTTTAGTTTTTTTAAAAAGTTATATTTTTATTTAATAAATTTATATATTTTCTTATTAGATTTATAAACTTTATAAAGCTAATTACTTTTAGAATATATTCTATAAATTTTAAAATCAAGAGATTTAATAATATCTTTTAAATAATAATTAATATTCTTTTTAATAGTTTAAAATTTAATAAACTTAATATAATTATTATATTAAATAAAAAGTCTCGATAATTTAAATTTAAATAAACTTTATTTTAAAATATTAAACTTAAATATATTAATAATAATATAAATAATATAGTTTATTAAAACTTTTTAATTATATATTTAAAAGTATTTATTTCGAAGATTAATATAATAGTTTAAAAACTTACTAATAAATATAAAATAATAATTATAATTATTAAGAAAGTTATAATAAAGATTATTATTATTAAATCTATTAGTAGAGTTTTATTTTTAATTTTAAATTATTATTTTTATATTAAATATTTTATTATTAATATATATATAATTAGATATTTACTTTATTATCTTTATTTTTATCTTTATTTATATTTTTATTTTAATAATATTTATACTTCTTTAATATAAAGTCTAAACTTATTATAAATATTTATCTTTTAAATTATATAAAAGTAGTTAGAATCTTAATTACTAAATAATAATAAAGTTATAAAGTAATATTATAAATTTATTATTAATAATAGTTATATAAGAAATCGAATATTTATAATAATAGATAAATAAATAGTAATTAAAAATTAAATATAAAGTTTTATATATTATAAGAAAACTATTTATTTATATAAACTTTTATATTATTATTATTTATTATTAGAGTTACTAATAGTTAAATAGAGTTATAATAAAAATAGAAGTAATAAAGTAAAAATTAATTACTCTCTTTTTTATTAAGAATTTCTTTTTCTTTTATAGAGATTTTTAATTAAAAGAGAATAATACTAATTATATTGATTAATAATAAAGAATATAACTTTTAATTATTACTCTCTAGTTAATTCTTTTAACTAATCTAGCTTTTAGTTAATTCTTTTAACTATCTAATTAATAGAGTATTAATAATATAGTTATAATAATTAATTGAAGTATTACTAAATCTTATATAAAGTAATAATTATATTACTAAACTAATTATATTAGTTAATTAGTATTAATATAATTATTAAATTAAATAATATTTTCTATAATATACTCTTTAAGTTATAACTTTAAATTATATTAAGAAGAAAAAAAGAGATTAATAAATAAAATAATTTCTAATATTCTATTTTAAAGTTTATATATTTATTAAATTACTTTTACTTTTAATCGATTTTCAAAGAGTATTATCTTAATAGATATAATTTAGATTATTTATAATTATTAAGTAGTTTTCTTAGTTAATAATATTATAATTAAAAAGTTAAATATTTATTAGAAATATATTTATAAATATCTAATTAACTTAGTAAATAACTATTAACTAGTATTATTTATTTTAGATAATTGTTTTTATTATTATTACTTTAATTAAGACTAGTTTTTAATAAATTATTATTATAATAGTAAAGTTTAAAGTAAGTTTCTTATACTTTTATAATAGAAATACTTCTTCTATTTATATACTATATATATACTATAATACTATTATTATTATTATTACTTTCTACTTATTTTCTTCTAATTTTTATATTTATAATTATTATACCTTCTAAGTAAAATCGTTCTAATATAAATAAAAAGAATAATAATAAGGATAATTATATATTAACTAATATACTAAATTGTTATATTAATATATATCTTATTAAGTATACTCTTTATAGTTAAGTAATACAAAGTTAACTCTTTATATATCCTCGACTATTTATAAATATATATTATAAAAATAATATAAGTAAGTTTAATTCTCTTTATTTTCTAGTTTTATATTTTCTAATTATAAAGTAGTTTTACTTTTAATTAAATTTAATAAAAATATTTAAAATCTTATTATTTAGTTCTTATAAATAAGTTTAGTTTTTATTTTACTTTTTTAATTTTCTTATTTTCTTAATTACTAATCTTTTTATAACTAAGTTTAATTAAACTCTTTTTACTCTTAATTATTATAATTAGCTTTTACTTCTAGTTATACTAGTTATACTCTTATTAATATATTAAGAAGATTTATTAAATTATCTCTTTCTTCTAATTATATAGAAATTAATTTAATCGATTCTATATTTTAAATAGTTAATAAAGAGTTTATACTTTTATAATCTTATATATTTTATTATAATTTTCTTTTCTTTATTCTAAATATAACTATTTTAAATATTAAATAAATATTTATTCTTTTTCTAGAATAATATTATATAAAAGTTCTATTTTATCTTTAGAAGTTAAAAGGTTATAGAATATTAAATATATTTATTAAAACTCTATTAAATATATAGTTTATATCTAGTTTAAATAGATTTTTTATAGATAATTATTTTATTATTTCTTTAGAATATCTTAATTAAAAGTTTTATTTATATATAAATTAATTTATTATATACTTTTTATATTCGATAATAAATTATATTAAATAATATATAGATATTTATATTTAGTAATATATTCTTTTTACTTCTATTAATTAGATTATTTCTTATTTAAATTATAAAGTTATTTATAAAGAGTTTTATTTAGTTAATCTATTTAAAAGTTAAATAATATTATTATTAACTACTTTTTAATTAAGTTATAATAATTATTATTTCGAGTTTAATATATATAGTCTATTTAATTATAATATTATTAAATTATTTAAAACTTTTTAAAGTTCTTATAAAGATTTTTATTTTAGTTTTAATCTAATTAATCTTATAAATAGTTTTAAAGATATACTTTTAAATAATTCTTCTAGGAAATCTTATAATAGATTTATAATTAAAACTCTTTATATTAAATAGTAGAATTAGTTTAATTTAAAAGAATATAAAGAAAAGTATTTTATTTCTTATAAAGTTTATACTTAGAATACTCTTTATAATAATAAATAAAGTATTTATTATAATTATAAATATCTTAGTAAATTTAAAAGATATTAGTTTTATAAAATAAAGAAATATTAATTTATTTTAAAAGAACTTTTTCTTTTTATTTAAATTTTATTAACTAAATCTAAAAAAAGAATATTAAAGAAAATAATATTCTATATTCTATTATAATAAGTTTATTAATTTTATTTCTAGGAATTTATAAAGATTAAAATATATCTTTAATATTAAATAAAAGCTTTTAGAATTAATCTTAATAATAAGTCTTTAAATAATAAATTTAAGAAAGAAAATATAAAGATAAAAAAAGTTAATAATAAAAATAATAAACTTGAAGATAATAATATTTTTATTTTATTTAAAACTTTTATTACTTATTTATTAAGTCTTTATTATATTAGGAACTTTAATATATTTTCTACTTTTTAAAGTCTATTTTATAATAATATACTCTTTATACTTTATATTAAAATAATAAATATATTTTAACTAATATAGATTATTATTTCTAATAGTATTTATAAATAAAGTTCTACTTTATATTTTTTTCTTAGTTTTATAAATAAACTAAGTTTATTTTATTATTTTTTTTATATATATCTTCTTACTATCTTTTATATTTAAGATATTTTTATTTTTATAAATATTCTAATATCTTTATTTAGTTGAAATCTTCTTAATATATAAACTTTACTTATTTCTTAAAGATTTTATTATAGTATTAATTATTTTATTTACTTTTTAAGTTCTTTGAATATATCTAAATTATTAGTTATTTTATATAAGATATAGATTAAATTAATTATAAAGTTAATAATAAGTAGATTCTTTATAAAGAAAACAAAGATATTAATAATAGTTAAATTAAAGTAATAATTAGATTTTAAAGAGATAATTTAAAATAAATTCTTTTAACTCTTATAAACTTAGTTTAAAAATTAGTTTTTAAAAATTAAATCTATTTTAAATTTAAAATCCTTTTATTCTTATAAAATATATAAAAAATATTTTAAATTATTTTATATCTAGCTTATAAAATTATAATATTATATTCTTAAACTAGAATTTTTATTTATATTCTTTTTTATATTATCTTAGATTACTTATTTATTAGTCTATATTTTTCTAGATTTTAAATCTATTAAAGTATATTATATAAGATTATCTATTTATTAAAGTATATTTTTAATATAATTAGTACTTTTTAATTATTATACTTTAAATTTTTAATAGTAAGTTAAAAAGAATAAAATAAAATTAATTTTTAAATAAAGATTTTAGTAGTTTTCTAGAAAATCAATTAATTTAATCTAGCTTTTCTATAGATTTTAAATATAAATTTATTAATAAATATTTATCTTAAGACTATAAATTAAATAAAAATATTAATAAATAAAAGATTAGTTAAAGATTATTAATTATTAGATTAAATTTCTTAATTTTATTTCTTATATTTTATAAGTTTAAATAGATATAAAAATATTTAAATTACTAATATATAAAATTCTTAATAAAACTATTAACTAATATATCTTTAATAAGAAAATAGATAATATTAAATAATTTCTTTATATATTCCTATTTTAATTATATATTTTAGATATCAATATATTATAGTTTAATTAAAATTTACTTATTTTTATCTACTACTAATTTGATTATTTAGATATTATTATAATAGATAATAATAAGTTTAAAGATAATTAGATTAAATTCTTTTAATAGTCTTTTTATAATTATAGTTTCTTTAGTAATTTACTTTATATTAAGTAATTTAATTTTAATTATAGATATTATTACTATATTTTATTTTAATATTTTCTAGATAATTAGTCTACTATATAATAATATTATATATTTTTAAGAAGATTATCTTGTTTTATTATTATTAGTAAAAAATATATTTAAAATAATAAGTAGTTATAATAAATAATCTATATTATATTCTATAATAAGATATCTTATTTCTTATAAATAATTAATATAATAGTTTATTACTTTCAAATATTTTTCTAATAGATTAATTAGAAAATAAAAGAGTTAGAAAATTATAAAGATAATATTTATATATAATATAATTATAATATATAAAATCAATTCTATTTTCTTCTAATACTCTTTAATCTTCGATTTTATTATAACTCTTTTATTTTTCTTAAACTTTATAATTAAAAGTAAAATATTTATTAAATTATTTTTTATAAAATCGAATTTCTAATTAATCTTTTTAATATAGATATTATAAACTAGCTATAGTTTTTTCTAAATATAATTTCTAATTATTTATATCTTTAAAAACTACTTAATATTATTTATCTTATATAGTTTATATATAAAGTAAATATTATTTATAATTTTTTTAACTTCTTTTTTATAATTCTTATTATAAATTATTTAGATATTATTTATAAAAAATAATATTAATATTTTATAATCTTTACTAATTAGTATATAAAGTTTATTTAAATATAACTTTATTTTTAAACTAGTTAGAGTTTTAATAAAATTCTTAAATTATATTATTAGAGAATCTCGAAGATTATAAAGAGTATAGTTAATAATTATAATTATACTTTTAACTTTATATTTATTTAGAAGATAATATATAATTAATTCTTTATTTAGATTATATAGTATATTTCTAAAAGTATTAACTATATTATATTACTTTATTTCAAAGTTAAACTTAGTAATTATAGTTATAATTATCTAAAAAGAATAGAATATAAGTATTATAATATATATTAATTTAATTATACTTTTAATTTAAAGATTACTCTTTATTATAAATTGTAATTTATATTTAGTAATAAATTTATCTTGATTAATTTTATAAGTAAATATTTATTTAAAAGAGATTAAAGTTATTATAATTAAACTTTTTAAAATCTCTCTTTATATATTATAAGATTTAAGATTATTAATCTTCTTATTATAATTAGCTTTAAATACTAATTTTAATAAATAATTTTTAAAATCTTAGTAGTATCTAAATACTTTAAGTATTTAAGTTTTATAAATTTTAAATAATTATAGTAATTCTATTATAGATTTTCTAAGTTTATTTATAATTATTATTATTATTATATTATAAAGTATTATAAAGTTTCTTTACTCTTTATCTTTATTTATATTTAGCTAATTAAACTAGAATATATTATAGAAATTATTAAACTTCTTAATACTTTATTTAGATAATTAAAAGATAATTATATTAATAAAAGTATTAATAATCTTTCTATTATATTAAGAATAATATCTTTTCTTTCTTTTTAATATATTAGTTAAATTAGATAATTAAAAGATAAATAAGTTTTAATTAATTTTATTAATTCTATTTACTTTTTTTATTAAAATCTCGATTATAAATCTTAATTTTTTAAATAGTAGTTTAATTATTAATATATTTAATAATTGATTATTATTCGATTTTTTAAAATAAAATTTAATTTAATTTCTTTTATATAACTAATTACTATTATATAATATATATATAAAGTAATATAGTTTATTTTTAATTTAAAAGAGTATATATTTAAATACTTTTTTATCTAAACTATTTTTATATTCTTTATAGAATATATTAACTATATTAATATATTTAAAATCTATTTTACTTTTAAGTTTAAAAACTTTTTCAATTATTAATAAGTTTAAAAAAATAGTAATACTTAGTTTTAGATTTTCTATTTTAATCTTTTCTAAACTTTATTTATTATTAATAAAGTTTATTACTTTTATATTCTAAGTTTAGTTTAAGATAATTAAAATTCTATTATCTCTTTAATCTTTAAACTAATTATTAAAACTTTATATATTTAAACTACTTTTATTATTATTTAGATATAAACTATTATTCTTAAAATAAATATTACTAGAAAATATCTATTTATTATTATTAAATTTCTTTACTTTTAAGATTTATTTATAATAGTTCTATTTTTCAATATTTTTTAAAATAAACTTTTTAATAAATAAAATAAGTTTAATAATATTATTACTTTCTAATATTAATCTATTTAAATTTTCAATAATATTTATATTAAAAGTTTAAATAAAGTTATTTAATAATTCTTTTAAAATTAATTCTTATTTTTTAATTATTTTAAAATAAATAATATTCTTATTAAACTAAATATTTCAAGTAATAATAATTCGATTAAGTTTTAAAACTTATATTCTATAAATCAATATACTAAGTATATAATTTACTAAATATTTAAGATATACTCTTAAATTTACTTTATACTATTTCTTATTTATTTATATTTCTTATTCTTTATTAAGAAAATAAATATAATAACTAAAATAGTAAATATTATTTTAGTTAGAATATAAATTAATAGTAATTAATATTATTAATACTAGATTATATTAACGAAAGTATTATTTAAATTAATTATCAAGAACTTTATTTAAAGTTTTAAACTCTTATTATTATAAAAAATTAATATTATATAAGTAAATTACTATTTATATAATTTCAGATTATAAGTTTATAAGAAGTTTTACTTAAGTTTATATTTTTATTGTTTTAGTAATAATCTTTTAATTTATATACTTTATTATACTATTTGATTTATAAATATAAACTAATAATAATTCTATCTTAATTCCTTTTATTTTAATCTATTATTTAAACTTAGTATAACTATTAATTCTAATTACTAATATATTATTATTTTATTTAATAATATATATTAATAAATAATATTATTATTTTACTTATACTTTAAAATTAGTAATAATATAAAATACTTTATAATAAGTTTTATTAACTAGTAAAATCTTAAAGATCTTATTACTATATAGTTCTTTAATTAATAATAACTAAGAATATCTATTAAATAATATTAAGAAGTTGAATAAATCTTATATAATTTTATAAAAAGATTATAATAATTATTAGTTCTTTAAGTAATAATTAATTATTTATTTTATATATACTCTTATATAATATTTATAATTAACTTTTAAAATCTCTTTAATTTTTATATCTTTTATTTTATCTACTAAGTATTTTAAAATCTTTTATTTTAAATATCTAGTTTAATTATACTATATTTATATTATATCTACTTTATTAAGTAGTAAATTATATAATTATTTAAATAGTTTATTAATTTTATAATAAATAGTTAAATATATTATTATAACTTAGTTTATAAAAATATTTTTTAATATATTTAAGTAAGAAATAACTTTCTTAAATTAAAGGAAGATTAAGTTAAACTTTTATATAAAAGGTATAATAATTATACTTTTCTTTAGTATATTATATTTTAAAGTATAGTTAAGTTTATAAAATTATAAGTTTATTTTTACTAGTTAAGACTTTGAAATAATATTAATATAAAAACTAGAAATAAAAGTTATATTAATTAAAACTAGATTTTTAGTTTTAAATCCTTTTAGTTTAATAAAGATATTTTTAATAATATAAATATTATATTTGATAATTAGAAGTAATAAGGTTTTATATTTAATAAAATTATTATTATTAGACTTAGTAAACTTTCTACTATTTAGTAAAGAAATATTATTAATTAAATATATAATATTATAATTATTAAAGAAAGTTGAGTTAACTAAATAATACTTTTTAATAATAATTAAAATAAAGTATATATTAGAATTATTAGTTTATATAAGAGAAAGGTAAATAATTATTATTACTATTTTTCTAAGAAATAAAGATAGTAAATTATTTATTATTAATATATTAATTAGTAAAATCTTTTTATTTTTTATAACTTTTCTAATATTATTCTATTTAGAGTTTTTAAGTTTTTTCTTAACTTTCTTAATATTATTAGTATTAAAGTTCTTCTTAATTAGTTTTCCTTATAATATATTTTTAAATATATTATAGTTCTTTAATTTCTAAAAATATTTATTATTTAAATTTAAAAACTACTTTTTAAAATAATAAAAATAAAACTTATTTTAATTAGTTAAATCGACTTTATTAGAAAAGGTTATAATAATTATTAATTCTATTATACTATTATTAGTAATTATTATATATATATTTTTTTCTTTTAATTTATATATTCTATTTATTAATTAAACTTTAAGAAGATTAATTACTTTATTAAAAATTATAATTAATTTTCCTTATTTTTATCTTCGATTAATATATTTAAACTCTTTATTTATTTAAATTAATTTAAATTTAATTTTAACTATCTTTAAAAAAATAATTATAATAAGTATACTAAAAGTTTTATTTAGATTATAAACTTATATTTTATTAAAAACTTTAATTTACTTTTAATATTAGTTTAATAATAATCCTTAATTATAATAAACTTAGTTAAATACTTTATTATATTCTATTTGAATATTAAGAATAATTGATAATTTATTTAATATAAGATATTCTTTAAGTAAATAAATATAGCTTTGAAGACTAATTCTATTATACTTAATATTATAAAGATTTTAATTAATTAAAAAGTTTTTATCAATTATTAACTTAATCTATTTAAAGACTATTAAGAAAACTTTATAATATTAATTAAACTTAAACTTTTAAAAATAGTAATCTTAGTTTAGAGATAAATATTCTTTTCTAATATTTATAGTAGTTAGATAAGTTAGTAAAGAAAGAAGTAGTAGTTAAGAATTAATAGTAGAAAAGTTAATATTAATTGATTTAATAACTAATTAACTATTATTATCTATTCTAATTATTATTATATTATTAATAGTTAATTAGATTACTAATATATTAAATAAATATTAATAGAATTAGACTAACTAATTATACTTAATTATTTATTAAATATATACTCTATCTTTTATAGATTTAAAAAAGATTACTATTAGTAATATTATAATAAATTAGTTAATATTAAGTTTAAAATTTAGTTCTAATTTAATTAATATACTAGTTAATCTATTATAAAGTTTTAGATTAATTAAGTACTAAATATATTAAGTTTAGATTTAACTTCTTAATTCTATAAATTATATTAACTATTATTAGTAATTATATAATTTAATATTATTAATCTTCTTAAAATAAAATATTATAATTAAAGAGAGAGATTAAAGTAAAAATAATTATATAAAAGATAATTTAAAAAGAGTAACTATTTATAATAGTTAGTAGATAAATAAATTATAGAAGAATTTATATTAAACTAAGTTTATAATTATCAAAGTTACTAATAGCTAAATAAAGTTATAATAAGAATAAAAGTAATAAAATAAGAATTAACTACTTTCTCTTTTATTAAAAATCTCTTCTTTTTTTATAGAGATTCTTAGTTAAAAGAGAATAATATTAATTATATTAATTAATAATAAAGAATATAACTTTTAATTATTACTTTCTAATTAATTCTTTTAGCTAATCTAGCTTTTAACTAATTCCTTTAATTATCTAATTAATAGAGTATTAACGATATAATTATAATAATTAGTTAAAGTATTACTAAATCTTATATAAAGTAATAATTATATTATTAAACTAACTATATTAGTTAATTAGTACTAATATAATTATTAAGTTAGATAATACTTTTTATAATATTTATCTTTACTTAATAATAAATAATAGTAAGTAAAATACTTAGTAATATTCTTTATTAATTAATAGTAAATACTCTAAATTATATATTTCTTTATAAATCAATTAACTTAGATTATTAATTTATTTTATTTTTATTCTATTAAATATATTTTATTTTTATTTAAAGTTCTATTAAAAATATTTATTAATATAGTTTTATTAGTAAAATTCTATTAAGAAAATACTATTAATTCTAATATTTAATACTAATCTTAATATAATAATTATAATTATAAGTTTTATCTTCTAAACTTAAAATTCTTAAATATTTATATTCTTTATTAATAAATTAAAAAATTTTTAAATAATCTACTTTTTAAATAAATTAATAACTTTTTACTATCTATTAATATTATTAGTAAGAAGAAATAAAAAGTAAAAAAGATTTTTATTTATTATAAATAATATTAATTTTTAGAATACTATATATAATAGCTTAATTATAATATTAACTTAATATAATATAAAGTATTTAATTTCAAGATAATTTTATATTTACTTAATATATTCTATTTAGAAAATCTTTTTTTATTTAATCTTTTAATATTTTTTTTAAAGTAATTATAATTATATTAAGTAAAAAAAGATAATTATAAATATTTTGAAAATAATTATTTTATAACTTTAATATAAAAACGATAATTTTTTAAATAATTAAATATATAGTTATAAATAGATATATAATAATTTTAACTTATCTTTTTATATTTATTTAATTTTATTATATTTAACTAATATTTTTATACTTATTAATTATTTTTATTAACTATAATTAATAAACTTAAAATATTCGAGAATAAGTTTTTTTAAAGAAGAAAGTAATATAATAATCTAGATATTATAAATTTATTATATTAGTAATCTTTATATATTATACTAATCTGATTATTTAATTTTTAAAATATTATCTTTAATAATAAAGTAGACTTTTAAATATATTTAGTATATATATATTTTAAGTATATAATTTATATAACTATTATATATATATAAACTTTTAAAGTTTTTTAACTTTTTTAATTTTTTAATTATTAATTCTAAAAATAATATAATTTTATTCTTTATTGAATTTCTATAATATATTATTATATTAAATAATAATTATTATAATATACTATTTATAATAATAATATATAACTGTTATTTTAATCTTTAAATTATTTATTTATTATATTAATTTAATATCTAAATATATTTATTCTTTAATAATTACTTTTTTCTATTAATATTTTATATTATTTATTATTCTTTTAAATATTCTTCTTTCTATTAAATTTACTTTTTTAAAACTTCTTATAATAGTTTTGAACTTAGTATTTAGAAAATTTATATTCGAAGTAAAGCTTTTATTTATAATAATAATTCCTTTCTTTTTAAAAAAGATTATTTTTCAAGTTTATTATATTTAATTATATAAAGTTATTATAATTATTATAATATTTCTTTAATTAATTAGATTTATAATATCTTTTATTTTCTTAAGATTATTTAACTTATTTATCTTATTAATATTTATATAATATATTTTCTATTTAAATTAATTTTTTAATAAAAGAGTTTAAATTATTATATTTAATAAATCTTTTTAGTTTAAATTTAATATTTAATTTAAACTTTTTATAATAATAATTTATAATTACTTTATCTTTTTATTTTATAGTATTTATATAACAATCTAGATATATTAAACTTATTATATAAATAATCCTCGTATATATTATATTGATTTTAGTTAATAAAACTTATAAGATTACTTAGTAGTAAAATAGACTTATAAGTATATTTAATATATATATATACTTTAAATATATAACTTATATAACTATTATATATATATAAGTTTTTAAAGCTTTTCAACTTTTTTAACTTTATAATTATTAATTCTAAGAATAGTATAATCTTTTTTTATTAGATTCTTATAATATATTATTATATTATTAATAATTTAATACTAATTCTTTTAGCTAATTAATAGCTTTTTAAATAATACTTTATTTATAATCCTCTTTATTTAGAAAACTATTAGAGTTATTAAAAGAAGGTTTATTCTACTAAATAGTAATATAAATATTATTATTCTTATTATCTCTTTTATTTTTACTATCTACTTATTTACTCCTTTTTTATAACTTTTACTTTTACTTTTACTCTTTTTATAATTTCCTTTAAATCTTATTTTTATAAACTGATTTTACTTAATAATATATCTTCTTTTTAAAATATTAAATATAAACTATTTAAAAGAAGTATAAAGATATTATAATAAGACTAAGACTTTATATCTAATATAATTCTTCCTTTAAAATATAAATATCTTAATAATTAAAAGAATATTAATAATAATTTAGAAGTTTAATATATTAATAATACTTCTATAAGTTTTAATATTAATATAGAAAAGAGAAATAAAGAAAAGAATAAAGTAATTAATCTTCTATTTTCCTAATCTTAAAATTAGAGTTTTATTTTATCTTTAATAAATAATAAATTAATTATACTAATTTAATTGATTTTAGAATTATAAGTATAAATTAGAATTTAATAAAAATAATTAAAATTATAATAAGTTTAAATCGCTAAATTAATCTCTATTTATATTTCTACTAATATTACTTTTAATATTATAACTACTTTCTTTTTAATATAACTTTAATAAATATAATTTATAAAAGATTAATTAATTATCTTTATAAAGTAATTAAAACTTATTATTAAACTAAAAGTTTTTAATAAATAATTAACTTAAAAAATAACTAAACTATTTATAAAAGAGATATTTAAATAATATAATTTTAAATATAATTTAATAACTTTATATATTTATATTTAAATGATTAACAAAGCTTATAATTTACTTTCTTATATATATCTAATTTATAATCTCTTTTTATTTAATATAAATTTAATCTAATCTTCCTAAGTTACTAATCTTATTAATAAGTTTAATAATAATTCTAATATTCTTTTATCTTTATAGAAATATATAATTCTTAGTAGATTAATTATATATACTTACTTTAATAAATATTAAACTTATAAATATATAAGTAATTAAATTAAAAGTATTATTTTTAATTATTTTAAAAGTTTATTTTTATAAGAATTACCTTTATTTATAAAATAATTAGTTAAAAAGTTATATTTACTTTTTTATAATAATTCTAAGTTTACTTTTATTAAAAGTAAGTATTATATATTATTTATAACTACTTCGAGACTAATATCTTTATTTAAAGAGTTTTACTATTAACTCTATATTTTAGCTTTTATTAATAAAGTTTTAAAAGAGATAATTTAAAAAAATCTCCTTTTTAAACTTATTAGATATTATTAAAATTAGATTAAATTAACTTAGTATTAGATTATCTTCTTATAAAACTTAGTCTAATATTTAAACTTCTTAGAATAATAAGATAATATTAATAAGTTATTAATACTACTTTAACTTACTTATATTTCTATAATATTTATCTTTATATATCATCTTATTAGTACTTCGATTAAAACTAGTAAAGAAATTATTATTAATTAAATTAACTACTTTTTACTAAATTATAGAACTAATTCTAATTATTTTACTTTATTAATATTAGTTAATTTTATTATAAATAAAATACTTTTTTACTTTATACTAAGAAATACTATACTTATTTTTTAAAATAAATTAAAAAATAATTCTCCTTTTAAAAGTATTTTTAATTATTCTTATAATAATACTCTTTATTATATTAATATTATTGATATTAACTCTTTTAACTAAAAAGAAGAATATTTTAATATTATAAATAAATAAAAGTAAGAAGATAAATATAAAGTTAAAATTATTACTACTATTTATATAATTAATAATCGAGTAAAAGATTATATTTAATAAAAAACTCTTTACTAGATAAAATTAAAAATATAAAATATTTAGATTTAACTAAGTTATTAGAAGAAAAGTATATAATATTCTTTTATATATTAGTAAGAAATTAATATTTATTCTAAATTAAAGTTCTTATTAATTTAGAAGTAAATAACTTTATTTTTATTAATATTATATTCTTTAAAATATTTAACTCTATTTAGAAAATTATAGTAAAAAGATTGAAAATACTCTTACTAATTAAAAGTTATAATAATAAGAAAAGTTAGAAAATCTCTTATTATATTTATTTAAATCTGTTTATTAATAATCAATTTTAAACTTATACTCTCTTTTTAATTATTTACTTTATATACTTTATAATCTTTAAAAAGATATAGTTATTTGAAAATCAAATCTTTCTAGATTATAAATAATACTAGTTATATTAGCTTATAAATTTATTTTCTAATTAAACTTACTTTCAATTTATAATATATATTTATATTAACTTTGATCTTTATATAATTAATTATAAATATTAAAAGAATATAGATTAATAAAACTATAAATTAAATAAATATTAGAAATAATAAGTTAATATTAATTATTTAGATAATTAAATAGTTATTTTAATATCTATATTAGTAATATTATAATATATTAAAGTAAAAGAAATTTTATTTTATTTAATAATTTAAAAAATTAAACTAATCTTTATTATAATTATATTTATAATTTTATAATTATCTAAGTTATATAAAATATTTTTAAAAGATTAAATTTATATATTTAAAATAATAAAGACTATTTTTAAAAATAAATAATTAATATAACTTTTAATTATTATTAGAAAGTTTAAATCTTTTTAAAAGTTTTAAATAAGTTATTTAAAGAAGATTATTAAT
>JANHAA010000318.1:0-25522 GCA_026225975.1 Clarireedia hainanense | reverse complement strand
CACACACAGCTGCTGAGCTTGATCGCTTCGGAAAAGAACAACTTGGTCCTGCTCTTGCAAAGACAGGTGAAGAGCTCCATCGCTTCGGTAATGAGCAGCTTACTCCGGTTCTTGAGAAGACAGGAGAGGAGTTGAACCGTTTCGGAAAAGAACGAATCGGTCCCGTGCTAGCAAAAACAGGCGAAGAAGTTCATCGATTCGGTAATGAAACAGTCGAACCCTTTATCAAGCAAGCCTTCAAAGGCATCCACCAATTCCAGCAAGATCTGGTAGTTCCTGCGGCGGACAACTTGGCTAAATGTTCTGCTCACTTCGGAGAACATCAGCTCATACCCGCTCTTGAGAAAACCATTGAATTCGGGCACAAAGAACTCATACCAGTCGCAGTACATGTCGGTGAAGTCATCCAGAAGAATCGAAAGATGACTGCGGCTGTTGCTACTGGGCTGCTGATTACTGTTTGTCCGTTGCTTATTACCGTGCCGTTTCTAAACTTGCTCGGGTTTGCCGCTAGTGGTCCTGCTGCCGGTAGGCTACCTTTCGCTTCCACTTGACTCTCCTAGAAGTAACTAACCCCTTTCTTATCAGGTTCAATCGCAGCCGCCACTCAAGCTTCAATCGGAAATGTTGCCGCAGGTAGCACGTTTGCTGTCCTCCAAAGTGCTGGCATGGCTGGGTACGGAACAGCAGCCGTCAACGCTGTGGTAAGCACTGTCGCTGCTGGGACATCTGGTACTGTGTTGTTGACAAAGGCGATTGGTTACATTATGGGGCGGAGCAAAAGCAAGATATCGTAAAAGTGATCTTGGAAATGTAGTGGCGCTGATTTTGCAATAGAAAAGAAGATGGCCGGGTGCTGACTCGATCTCCTTGGCTATCGCAGTATTCCGGAAACTTGCGGTGTTCTGCTCGATCAAGTCACTAAACAGGCGATAATGAGTAATAATTGACAATACTCTTACCTTTTAGAATGACTCGCCGCGAATTCCATCACTATTATTGCGGATATTTGATATACTCGCAGACATTGCCTGGTGTTGCAGCCGTAAATACAAAACACAGTCGGAGCAATGTTTACCCGATTTTGCACTCTCGGACCTTCGAGCCTTCCGTCCCTTCGTTTATACACACTTGATATTGATCACTCTCTGCATTTTCTCATCATTTGTCTTTGTCTTGGAGGTACCAAATCAGTAATACATGTATCCAATTGAATGTCTGGGTCGATTTAACTGTGTTGCTGCCTGAAAGGACATCTTACTAAGACGAGTAATCATAATCTTACAAGTGCAATTAGCAGTTGTTATACGGAAGTACCAAGCATGGAATCAAGAAGCAACTTTTGGAGGAGAAGGCTGTGATAAGTTGAGTGCGCTTTTAATGAAATTAAATCCATCCCCATTCACATTTCTTTGAGTATATCATCTAAGTTGAGTATATCATCTAAGTTGAGTATATCATATAAGAACATTTCTACTGCCCATCGTGTCTATCTGGACTTACTCATCTTCTGTTCATCATTCATACCAGACTCCACTTCCCCGGAATCCCTCCTCCTTACAATGGCCCCTAAAACGGTCTTGATCACTGGCTGCAGTGAAGGCGGAATCGGAGATGCCCTCGCTCAGGTTTTCCATCGCAAGGGCCTCCGAGTTTTCGCTACAGCCCGGAATCTGTCCAAGGTCGAACATCTCAAGGAAATGGGTCTCGACACTCTACCTCTCGATGTCACCGATGCAGCCTCAATCAAAGAAGCCGTTGAGAGTGTCAAGTCAATCACGGGCGGCAAATTAGACATGCTTGTCAATAATTCCGGCGCCGGTACGTCAGGTTCTCATACCTTGCAGTAATACTGATACTAATTTGGATCAAGGTTATGCTATGCCTCTTCTTGACGCTGATATTTCAGTTGCCCGAAATTTATTCGAACTCAATGTCTTCGCGGTCGTGTCCGTAACGCAAGCTTTCTCCCCTCTACTTATCGCCTCCAAGGGCACGATCCTCAATATCGGCTCCATTGTCGGTATCGCCCCCCTCTTGTGGCAAGGCTACTACAATGCTAGCAAAGCCGCCATTGCTATGATAACTGATCAGCTCCGTCTGGAATTAGCCCCCTTTGATGTTAAGGTTATTCTTGAGATCACTGGCGCTGTGAAGACTAAATTCTTCGTTAATCAGCCCTCGGTTACCTTGCCCGAAGACTCCGTGTATGCACCAGGGAAGGAGATCGTCGAGACTGTAGCTAGTGGGGCTGGAATTGAGAAAGATGCTATGGATAGAATGGTTTACGCCGAGAAAGTGGTAGGGAATGCACTGAAGAAGCAGCCTCAGGCGCATCATTGGGCTGGGGGGAAAACTTGGACGGTCTGGTTCTTGGAAACATTCTTTTGGTATACGATTTGGGTGAGTTGTTTAAAGACTGCAGATGGTGCGGAAATAATGCTAATGATCACAGGATATGGTTTTTCCAAAGAACTTGAATATTCCTGAGTTGAAGAGAAGAGTGGAAGCTGCAAAGAAGCAGCAGTAAGTGGATTTAACGACGCTCTTTTAGGTACGGTCCGTGTGAGAGTTTCCTGGCGCCTGGCATGTGTTTGAAGAATTGAATCTTCAATTTACCGTGTAATATACTTTACTTAACATATCAGATCTCACAAAACCCATTCCTTTATACTCAGACACATTTGCAGTACCATGTCTTTTTCACAGACCTTACCATGGCACATCCTTTAACACACCCTCTCCATCCGTTTCCAAAAACCTTCCTCCATCAATTTCATCACCCTCAGTACCGATTAATCGAATCACCACCTCTACTCCTTCAGCAGGATCTCTTGTCCCGCGAAAACCATTGAATGGTGTTTTACAATGGCCCGGGTTGATCACCCAGAACTTGATTTCCCTTCCTCGATTTTTTGCATCGGCCTTACCTTCACTTTGCAAAAGGAGTTCGGATTTATGCATCTCAAGCGTTAGTGCGCTCAGAGCAGTTTTCGAAATACTGGCCGCAGGTGCATTGTGTTAACAGTTGAACTTCAAGCCAATGCCTCTGTAAATGAAAGCTACAAATAAGAAGAAGCAAATACACACCTATACTCTCTAACCATCGTCCTCGGCACCTCTAAACTCCGCCCAAGGCTCCCTCTTCCACTTCCTATATTTATAACTTTGCCATACTTTCCTACACGTCCTTTCCGTAGCAAGGGCAAGAAGGCAGCGGTTACAGTTGCTACGGAAATTATGTTCGTGTTGAATGTCTTGTTGTACCGTTCTCGCATCCGGGATATACCAGCAACGTCATCGCCAGCGTCTTCACCCGGCGGGAATGCCACGCCTGCATTGTTCACGAGGACTAGATTATCGTTAGCAGAGAAAAGAGATAAAACATGGGGGAGGTAGTACCGTCAAGACCTCCAAAATCGTGTTCCACGATATCACGTGCGCGGAGAATACTCTCGTCGTTATCAACGTCAAGCTGAAGGAGACGGATCTGCGATGTGACTCCAAGGGACCGCAAATGGTCGAGTGCGGGCTGGGCAGAGGATGGTGTGCGGTACGTGAGGATATATATGGATGCGGGGTGACGAAGGGAACAGGTGTGGATGAGTGTGAGACCGAGACTCTGAAGGCGGGAGGAACCTGTTACGAGGATTACTGGAGATGGAGATGTATCTGGAATATTGGAGGAGGCAGACATGTTTGATCTATATTGAAAAGTGGGAAAATAGTACTCTGTGCAAAGAAGCTATCGCTGTGGGGAGAACTATCTTCTTTTCTAGGTGGACTCTTCCTCGAGTTATCAAGATTTTTTCTTCTGCTTTTTGAAAGGTGATATCAGCATCTTACGCATGAGATGTGTAATACTTTATGGTGATACACCATGGAGATAAGGGTAATCCCGAAGCCAGACACACTCCGACCACCGACTCTAATGAACTTGTTTGTAGCAAGACAATGGCTTTGAAACTCTAATGACCGGACTTCTTAGTGCAGTAGGTCTGGCATAGAAGTTTCTTCAAGGGACCAGCTCCTTGCTCATGTTCGAAGTGCGTGTTGAACACAGTGGGTTTACCTTTTCAGCTGGATGAAATGCAACACTGGCTCACCTACACCCAAGATTTCTAACGACCCTCCCGCGGAGACTGTTAGAAATTTACATCGGTATCTCGATACAGTGTTCATTCAAAACCACCTAGATAACGTGAGCCAGTGCACTTTCTTCACACTGCGGTGTCACTGTCACAGAAACGAATAATCTACACTCATAATAGTCTTAGAAGGGACAAAGAATGAAAACCCTGATGTGACTGTTGGACTCCATGACTTAAATCTCAAAGGGACAATTTTCAAACAATCATATGGAGCGTCCGCCCGCAACAGAGTATAAAGCGCGTAGGGTAGATATGACGTGTATTAACAGTATGCTTGGGCGTAGAGTCAAGAGAAGAAAATGAGGTGATTATGTCGCTCGGCAGAAGATGAATAAATGTGGAGGTTCAAGTCAGTTAACAAGGGGTTTCAGAAAACAACAGCTCGTTGCTTGTGGACACAAACACTGTGCTATGCGGTATGGCACTACCACAGAGTACGAATGATAAATACATATGAGAGGGGTCCGTCCATAGGCTTCAGAAGCACTCCTGTTTTCATACTGTATTTGGTTGCAATCGAAAAGTCCTCTTTCCTGGTCTTACCAATTATTCCCCTGCAACCTTTCCTTTGGTATTTATAGAAGCGACCTCAACTAATTTTGTGAATTCCCATGTTGTTATTCAGCTTTGCTACTGAGTATACGTCATGCATTTCATTGCCCTCAATGGCATAACAGCGTCCGTAACCTCACGACTTGCGAGCTTTCCGTCTGCGTATTCTAGAATGCTGGTATCGCCCTTTCCAAAGGCTCCCTTGCGGTCTCCCAAGCCAGCCAATCAGACCTCGTAGTCCTGTGCATTCATTAGTTAAGGCTCCGATCAACCCCTCTAACAGTTGTAAACTCACGGTAACAATCCCATGCCGTTGACTTTCCATACACCCAATGCCAACGCCAAAATCTGCATAGCTACATATACTAACTTGACGAGTCCTAGTTTCCCTCTTGTGCCCTCACTCTCGAACCTTTCAAAGGCCTGATTTGTAGCCATAAGTCCCATCAATGGATTTTTGAATGCCATGACCACCATCATAATAGAGAATATTTGTAAAGAGTTCCCAGACATGTACATCATTATCGCAGTCATAGGTAATTGTTTGACGGGGGCTAATGCCACCTCCCATGCCTTTTTGAGCTTGAGGGTGTCCATCTCAGCGGTGGTTGGAGCTTGTCGAGGAGCTTTGGTGGTTTGTTTCTAACGGAAGGAGAATGTTAGCATGTGCATCTCTCATAGATACGAACATGAACATACCCGATTGGAAGAGGCAGATGCAGTGTATCCTGGAGGATCCGGTATACCTGCTGATTTTGGTTTTGAGATGGGAGGAGTGTTGAGGTCTACCACCCACTGCGGGGGAGGTGGAGCGGACGGAGTGATCGTTGTCGACATTGTGCAGTGGTTCCGAATAATTGAAGAAATCTGGAATCAGTGGTGGGCTTCAACCTCAGTGTGAGATATCGCTGTATTAACAATATACTTTGCACCGACGTATATCCTGGCGGCGTGGATAGTGCGGCCCGCAAAATGAAGTCCAGGTATGAAAATAAGCTTCGTTACCGCGCGAAACCCCGAGCTTACTACAGACACCCCTATTGGTGATCTCTACCTCGATTCAAAAATACGTCCACGGCTTCGACATCAACGTCAATTCTTAAGGAATCCATATCTGCGAAACTTACGAAACACCAAATTGATGGGAATTTATCTGCGACAGGACCAAATGTTTCAGCTGACGGTAACTGCGGCGCCATATTGAACCTCTTTACTGTGCGCGGCTTCTGGCCATACATACGGTTCTCACTGCCCCGAGGAATTTCTTGGAGGAAGTGTATCGGGAGGGGTTTGCAGAGTACGAATTGAGGTTGGAGACATAAAGAACCATTCACAACGGATTGACCTACACACATCATGAGTTCAGGCGGGGGAGATGCGAAGCTCTTCGCAAGGGTATGTGCCTTTCATTACACCCATACGACGACTCTTTCTTCACGAATCATTTGCGCTTCATCAACCTTCATGTACATATCCCGTGCCGTTGGACCCTTGCTGTGACACCTATAGAGTCGGAGAAGGTTAAGAATTGGGATAAAGTCATGCTCCCTTTATTTCAGACCAACCAACGTTGACGCATTCTACTATGTTTCTCCCTCACTATACACCCTCCTCTGACTATGACAATGGCTCACCTTATTTTCGTTTCGAACAGGGCAAAGTAGCGGAACTGAGACAGGAATTGAATAGTGGCGGAAAGAAAGACAAGAACCATGCGGCAAAGAAGATTGCCTTGAAGAAGATCGTGGCCAACATGACCATGAGCAACAACGATATGGTGGCTCTATTCCCCGATGTCGTTGCATGCATGACAATACCTAGCTTGGAGATCAAAAAGATGTGGGTGGATAGCATATAACCCGATCTCGTGGATGGAAGGCTGATGCGGACACAGGTGCTTTTTGTTTTTGGTCAACTATGCGCGCTTAAAACCAGATGTTGCTGTTAACGCTCTGCCGACATTACAAGAGGTTTGTTCTTGCATCTTCGACTAGGGTCAACATTGGCTGAATTGTGGGACTTAGGATATGAACGACTCGAATCCGCTCGTTAGAGCCCTTGCGTTACGAACCATGTCATACATACATGTCCGAGATTTTGTGGAAGCTACAGTACCCCCTACAAAGCAACTTCTCCGGGATGCAGACCCATACGTTCGTAAGACAGCTGCGTTCTGTGTCGCGAAATTATATGACCACGATAGGCATCTAGTGGAAAACTCGGATCTTATCGAAAGGTTAAACTCCATGTTGAGGGATGATAATCCGACTGTTGTGGCTAGCGCATTGGCCAGTTTGATGGACATTTGGGAAAGAAGTGACGCTATAAAGCTGACCATTGATTATGGAAACGCTTCCAAGATGGTACAGATCCTTCCGGATTGTTCCGAGTAAGTCGCGATGTTCGATTTAAGGCGATTAGGATGCTAATAGTCGCAGATGGGGTCAAACGTATATTCTCGAAGCTTTGATGTCATACGTTCCGCAAGAGTCTTCAGAGGCGTCACTTCTTGCAGAACGGATATCTCCACGACTTTCGCACTCGAATTCTGCGGTTGTTCTCACCTGTATACGAGTTGTGCTGTACCTTATGAACTATATCAGTGATCAGAAGCAAATCTCAGCGTTATGCCGGAAGCTCTCGCCTCCTTTAGTCACCCTTCTGGCCAAAGGTCCTGAGGTCCAATATCTTGCATTGAGGAATGCATTGTTAATCCTACAGAGACGACCAGAAGTCCTACGTAACGACATTCGAGTTTTCTTCTGCAAATATAACGACCCAATTTATGTTAAAGTCACCAAGCTAGAGCTGATCTTTATGCTGGCGAACGAGAAGAATATCCAGGAAGTTCTCACAGAGTTGAGAGAGTATGCAACAGAGATTGATGTTCACTTTGTTCGAAAATCAGTACGTGCGATTGGAAAGCTTGCTATCAAAATCGAGCCCGCTGCCAGACAGTGCATCAATACGCTATTGGAGCTGGTTGCTACCAAAGTTACGTACATCGTGCAGGAGGCGACAGTCGTGATTCGCAATATTTTTAGGAAGTACCCCAACCAGTATGAATCTATTATTTCTACGCTATGCGAAAACTTGGATTCGTTAGACGAGCCGGAGGCCAAGGCGGCAATGATCTGGGTCATTGGTCAATATGCGTCTCGTATAGAGAACTCAGATGTTCTATTAGAAGACTTCCTCTACTCCTTCGCGGATGAACCCGTAGAGGTACAACTCGCGCTTCTCACCGCCACAGTCAAACTCTTCATCCAACGACCAACCAAAGGTCAAGAACTAGTTCCCAAAGTCCTCAAATGGGCCACTGAAGACACCGACAATCCAGATCTCCGTGACAGAGGCTACATGTACTGGCGTCTCCTCTCCTCGGATATGGCCACTGCCAAAGCCATCGTCATGGGCGAAAAACCGCCCATCACGGCGGAATCGGAGAAACTCGACCCAGCTACCCTCGAGGAAATGTGTCTCAACGTCGGCACCCTCGCCACCGTCTACCTCAAGCCTGTGCAACAAGTCTTCCGCTCCGCGCGTCCGCGCCGTCTCGCCGATTCCCCCGCGCTACAGAAACAAAGCCTTCCGAACATCGATCTCGATGCGCAGAAATCCCTCTCGGCTTTCGGAAACTCGCAGCCGATCGTTAAACCGAATGGGCAGGGTGACCTGGCTGCGGCGGTCGATGCTGCGGATGAGTTTTTTGCGGGTGTAGGGCAGCAGCAGATGGCGAGTATGAATTTAAATGGACAGGATGATGGGTTTGGTGGGAGTCCGACGGTTGGGAGAGGTGAGATGCAGTATGTGGTTAATCAGAATGCACCCGAGCAGGTATATCAGCCTGCGGTGGGACAGGGCTCGAATGGGGATTTACTTTTGTTTTGATTTTATTTGATGAGACGTGACTTTGAAGGATTTTTAATTGAATTTTTTTTCGAGCGATATACTCCTATTTCTCGTTTTCATTCGCTTTCTGTCTACTTTTATCAAATTGTGTGGTTATAGGGTCGTGGAGGTGGCATGGTAAAAGGGAAAGGAAGCGAGCAGGTGGGTAGGATTGAGATGGGGGTATGTAGGATTTTACATAGATGGGTAGTTGATATAGCATGGTGGAATAAACTTGAGGCCTCGTGCTCATAGTGTGTGTATGTTTTTGCTTATGATTGCGTATGGGATGTCTTCAAACTAATCTCTACAGGGCGAGGAATTGCCTGGTTGATCAGGTCTTGATTAAATGCATATGACAATGGGGTCCGGCTCATCTATCACGACAAAGTCGAGCTCAGATGCTAAATCATCTATTGCATCACTGTGACCAGAGGACGGTGGCGTTTGGAGCCAGACCATTTCTTCTCACTCCAGGTATCGTATTTTAAGAGGTAAGAAGGTGTTGCTTCTCTCTAGGTAGAGTTCGTTCGCTTGCTACCTTCTTCGCCTTCGACTCCTTCTCCATAGAAATACCATAGATATCTTCGAGATAGAATCGCAGAAGTAAAATGAAGTGGGATGGTTTTGTAAAACGCGGTTCGCGGCGAGGGCAAGTCGCAATGCTCTCACCTCTTCTCTCACGTTTCTCTAGCTCTTCTATGTGTTTCTGGAAGTGGTCCAGCCATTTGAGGTAGGTGCTCGAGGTGTTGATATGAAATGATATTGAACGTGGGGGGAAGTACTATCGCCCGTGAGAAATAGGGTTGTAAAATACTGGCTTAAGCATGGGTCTTGGTAAGAGAAGACGGTGTAATAGGAGAAGACGGTGTAATAAGAGAAGACGGTGTAATAAGAGTGCGGCTGATCGCTAGTAAAGAGACAGAGAGGGAGACAATCTGTTTCGTTGGGTTTAACTTGTACGTCTACTATTACAGGTTATCGCTGAATAGGACGATATCAAAATTGATGCTTATGGAGGACGCTGTGTAGAAATAAAAGGGGTAGCTCTTATTTGGTAAGCCCTCAGCTCTACTTGCATAGAACTATTGTTGAGTGGGGTTGATCCTGTGACATAGCCGGCTCAATAATAAACTCTATATAGACCTTCACGTAAAGTAGAAAAGAATTGTTATACTCTTACATTTATCTACCTACGATCTTCTGTTTACAAGAAATTCACTATATCTGTAGCTACAGGAGTATCCAAGTCATTTTCTCTTCAATTTATAAGAGTCTGTCACGGTGTTTAAGTTGGTATCTCAGAATTAAAGTTAAGGTTAAGGTTACGGTTACGGTTACTCTAAGCGCCAGGTATGCCGGATTACTGCGTCTCACGCTCACGCAGAAGCACACCCAAAGTCCGCACTGGTACGTAAACACATCATCCTCAATCAAGCCGCCTACTCACAAGTGATTCTAAGGATGTTCGCAATGTAAACGTAGTCGAGTAAAGTGCGACGAGCAGAAGCCGATATGTGCTCGATGTGTGCGTTTAGACTTAGTTTGCAAGTATGAGTATGTTCCCCCCGCGCCACGACATCAAGGTCTCCGCCGCATGTTCCCTTTAGCTGCGAAGACTGTTCCGCCACAGCCAGTATACTGCAACTTGGCGAATTCAGAGATACCGTATTTCGAGCATTTTCAAGCAGTGGTGGCGCACGAGTTGGCTGCGCAGCCATTAGGTGTTTCCGAATTCTGGCATCGGACGGTCCCACGTGATGCGTTGCAGAACCGGTTTGTCCTCGACGCTGTGGTCGCCATCAGCGCATTGTCTCGGGCTATCAAATCACGCACGATCCGTCATGTTCCAGACGGTAGAATCTCCTCCCAGAGTATCGATCACCACAGACACTATGCATTGGCCCTCAAGCACTACGCGAAAGCACTTGCGGAATACCGTAACCTTGTAGCTAAAGAGACAACAGCTATCGCAGCACCACGAAAGATTCTTGTCGCCACATTGCTTATTATGGCTTTTGAAACACTTCAAGGCAACAATTCCGGAGTCGATGCTCTTACAGCAAAGGGTATCCTAGTTCTTAAGGATAACATCATGCGCACAAACGATCATGGCGGTACTTCCCAAGTGGCCTGCTCGCTGGATGACCTGGGCGTCGAGGAGGCTGAATTTTACTTACTTCGTCGAGGAGCTGCAACATCTTTGTCATCACCGCTTTATCCTCAGAGTCGACAGGTTGTCATGCGCATTCAACAATTCTTGGATAGCGCCTGGAGCCCTCCGGAGCTTTCCCATAGTCTGCGTAGTTTCATAAGCATCTACATGCGATTTCTTACCCCAACCCTCCTCTGGCTCAACCGGGTTGTGGAATTGATAGCGTCCGGTCACCCAGCGGAAACGGACCCTCTGCTTCGGCTCGAGCAAATAACCATCATATCTAGACTCAAAGCATGGCTCGAAGCCGTCCGTGCTCGTCTTAGTACGGTGAGCGCTCAATCTTGTGAGCTGGCCGACGACTATAGAGAGTGGTTAAGCCTCCAACTTCTCGACATCGGAACCAAGACCCTCTATGTATCCGCGGCAACTGTGCTAGACCTCAGCCGGAAATCCCTCGCAGACCACGAATGGACCCAAGAAATCATTCACCAATCACGACGAATGCTAAGCTTCAAAGTCTCCTCCCCGCAGTTCCAACACCACATCCGCGAGCGCATAGCCTTCGCGATGGTGAACCTCTCGCGGGAATGCCGCGAACCGCAACTGCGACGCGAGCTCCTAGAGCTCGGCATGAAGACGGCTGATTCGTGGGATATGAAGGCCGCGATGTTGGGTTATGGCGCGCTTGCTACGGTTGAGAACCGGTATCGTGATGCGAATGGCTTCTTACCGGAGACGATGCATCATGATTGGACGTCTGCGTCTTGGGATGAGGGTCATACTACACTGAATGTAACGATTACTGCACGCACGCCTGCGGAGCGGGCGCAACGCCAGAAGAGGATTGCACTTCGTGTGCAAGACTATGGCTTGGGCGTACCGGCTGCGGGCAATAAGCCGTTATTAAAATAAACGCGTTTGTAAGTGTCGTGCAAATAAATCAGGGGCCCCGCAGTCGCAGACTCTAGGAGTAATATATTTCTTCTGGGAGCATTAGCGAGGGTTGCTTCAGGCTTTCTGTTAAGAACAGATAAGGAAAGGAATTTACGGCAAGACTACTACTACCACTACTACTGCTGCTGCTGCTGCTGCTACTACCACCACTAGCGCGACGAGATTGACAGGAATGTGCACGAAAATCGAAGCTACAATCACAGGCAGGCAGAACTTCAAAAACAGAGGTGTATTGCATTACATTACTGCTTAGGTGATGAACCCTAGAAGGAGCGGGATTCATCCGATCGTACAGGTGCCGTTGCTAGCTACCTTGCTGAGTGAGGTGATCATGATGTGGTGTAGTGTGGTGCAATGTAGTTGGATTGGGCTATTTATTATGTATATTATATTACTCGGGCAAAACGGCTGTTACGAGTAGTAGTATATCGAGCCATCATCGTGCGAGAAGGAATTTTTTTTACTCCACTAGGAGTGAGATGAGATGAGGTGAGGTGAGGTGAGGTGAGGTGAGGTAGAGTGACTGAGGACTGGAGATTGCGATTGGAATGGGAATGGAAATGGGATCATGCGATGGAAGCGAGGGATTTCTTCTTGGTATTGTAATGAAATGAAGCATGTAGTTAGTTACTGTTCGTATAGTATAGTATAGTCTCTACACTACACTACACTACACTACACTACACTACACTACACTACACTACACTACCTACTACATAGGAATACTTAGAGAGAGAGAGAGAGAGAGCCAAAGAGAAAGGGAAAAAATACGATGCAGCACGGCGTATAATTTCCAAGATGATATATATCGTGACAATATAAGCTGCAACCAGCCAGCGCGGTGTGCTTCCTTCCTTACTTACTTACTGTATATATATTCCCCTTCCCTCACCATTCACCATTCATTCATCATTACAGTAAAACAAGCAATCTCACAAGCAATCTCAAATCCAATCTCAAATCCAATCTCAAATCCAAACCCAAACACAAACTCAAAAAAAAAAAAAACTCCCAAACACCAATCGCGTCCGAGCGTCGAGCGAGCGAGGTCCGTCCCCCGCATACAAGTAAGTACTGTACTTACACGCAAGCAGCTAAGTTAAGTTGAGTTAAGTTAAGGTTACTGTAGCGAGCGAACGGATAGACGGGTTGCCGGAGCGAGCGGGCGGGTTTAAGGGGAGCGGACTCGGATGTTGCGCTAGGTTGGGTGGCGTTGTGTGTGTGTGTAATGGTGATGGATGGATGGATGGGAAAAGTGCTTTAGGGGGGGGGGGGGGTTGGTCGAATGATTATGACGTAAATTGTATGTGTAACTTAGTTATAGGAGTTTGGAGTTTGGAGTTTGGAGTTTGGAGGCTTGCTTTTTTTGAGTTTTGGGGGAGGGGGAGGGAAAGATAGACGAGACGAGACAAGACGAAACGAGACGAGACGAGACGAGAACGCATTTGATGAGTTACAAACCTTAGACGATGAAAAGTGACTTTTTTTCCCCCTTTTATCCCGCTCGTTCATTCGTTTACGCTCGGGCGAACGAAAGGATTATAGTTGTACAGTAACTTACAGTACTTAAAGATGACTTACATTACATTACCCCCTACCCTGCTCTGCCCTGTCTCGCCTGCCTACCAGACTGGACTGTACGAGATACCTAGCCAGCCTATCAAATAGTAAGTGATTGGTGGGATAGCATGGTATAGTATCATTAGGCTTTGCGATGCGGGATGCTGTACATTAGTTGAGACCGGGGAGCGGGATACAAGTGATGCAGTAGATACTTAGTAGATGCATAGGGATATAGATAGATGAACTTTCGTGTGGTCGGATGGGGTTCTGGGCTGCAGGATGTTTTGGGATCTGGAATATTCTATGTGTAGGGATGCGAATGTGGAGAGCTTTTGTGGTGAGAAAGGAGAGGATTGAGGGGGAGGGGTATTTTTGGTTTTGGTTGGATGGATTGGATGGATTGGATGGATGAGTGAATGGATAAATAATTGTTGAAGTTGGTGAAGCTGATGAAGCTGATGAAGTCGATGAAGTCGCCCAAGTGGATGGATGCTTGTTGGTGATGATCCTCTACTCACTGCTGCTTTGTGATGGGACCATGTTGGAAAAGTGTTAGTTGGGATATGATGTGAGATGGCAAAAAGTTGGTGACATCAAAAAGATGCCCACTCCTTCGTATCTTACTGTATCTACTTTGTATGAGTATCGTGTGGTGTAATGAGGTGAGACCAAATGTTTGATGGATGGATTAGTCAATTCTCGTATCTTGAGTTGAGCATCGAGTTGAGCATAGAGTCCTGTTACACATGAAGGAAGAACAAATGATAAAAAAAATGCTTTTTGAAAATATAGACAGGATGTCATGTAGTATAATGTCTTGGATTTTTCGTTTTGTCTTCATGCTGTGTCGAACCAAGTAGGTAAAAGTAGGTGGGGATATCGTTACATTGTGGGATGTTCGTTTCGAAACTTGATCCCTTGGGGGTGAGTTGCGAAAACCTTTTCCCCCACGCACCCGAGGTTTGCCAATTTACCCCTTGGAGCTTGGAGTCTGCACAGTTTGAAGACAAACCCAAGGGCTAAGACTCCTGAGCTTCGGAAGCTAGAATCCGTTATTACTACATGCGAAGTGTGAAGTGTGACGGCGAGGATTTTTGGGGGGGAGGGGGTTGCCTGGGCTTTCTCCTGCAGTGGAAAACGAATGCGGGAATGCTGTGTGTACCCGGAGGTATAGCATGACTGTATCTTTTTCGCATGTCTTGTGGTACTCTGTAGGCACGGTACAGGAGGTGGCTTCCTGCTGCTGCTGCTGTGGAAGTGGAGGGGAAGAATAAGAGTAAGAGTAAGAGTAAGAGTCGGAGGAAGAAAAGCAAATTGTGAATTTTAATGGGATTCAATCTATCCCAAACAAGGGATTAGGGTAACGATGTCATCAGCAATGTTCTAGACAAGTCGAGATCTGAGCGGTCCGGAGGAAGTCAGGTGGTTATGGAGATCTCTGAGGAGGCATATCGCCAAAGCCTCCTGTTCTTGTGGGTACCTGCATTCGGAGGGAAGAAGCGATTGATAGTGCGCGACAGGTATGTATGTCGCTGGAAGGAGGAAGGCGGAAGAAGACAACAGCTCAAGCGGGCGATAGAACGGATGATGCTGTGAGTGAAGGAGCATGCCGTTGGATTGATTATAATAATAGGACACTGCACGACACTGCGCCTGGAAATGGATGGTGCATCCGATGCCCCAAAGAAATGCCAAGTTACACTCTTTGCGTAAACTCAGCCCTGGCCCTGAGCCATGATGAAGTGATAGGGCGATCTGCTCCACATTTACTTGGAGATTTCGAGTATCAGCGTGCCGCCGTTGTCGAAAGAGGGTCCGACGGGTTTGTCGGTGGAGACGGGCCCGAGGAAGACAATGCGTTGATTGGCGGGAAGCGAAGCCTAAGACAAATAGACGATAATGTCCCTATGCCCTAAAGGACTAAAAACGTGAAGCTGCAGGTCCCAGCAAGACTTTTCTGCAGGAGGAGGAATTGGAAACAGACCATGATGAATCCATACATGAACGCTGCAGCTGGTGCATTGTGCACTGTGCACGGTGCATTGTGCATTGCTGGACGAAGCAGCTCTCCTTTGGTAAGGTCGGTGTGGTACAAGAACGACTTCAGTCATCTCGGGGACAATACTGGAGTTGTGCGAAGTGCGGAAGCACTTGTTGTATTGAAACGCGCGACGGATATTGCCGTATTGCCATGTTGCCATGTTGCCATGTTGCCATGTTGCCGCGCCATGTTGCCATGTTGCCATGTTGCCGCATTGCCACGACAAGACCGTGAATGGAGTTTGTATGCAAAGCAAATTAAAGTAGGAGCATGAACGGTTTGATAGAGCAATTTAGTGACTCCACTACCAAAGCACCAGGAGATACCAGAGCACCAGGAGATACTTTGCACTGCACTTTGTACTTTGCTTTACTTCGTAGATACTGGTCCTCGTGGTTCATGCTTCCATTGGCCTCCGCGCGGTCTGTTTGGCATCCCGAAGCAAGGAAATCCCTATCATTTCCTTGATTGCATCTGATTGCCCCGCCCCCTTTAGATCTGGCGGATGATTGGATATTGCAATCTATATTTCGGCCCAATCAAGAAAGTTTCCTGTGTCGCAAAGATCATCCAACTACCCAATCGAGCCTAAGCATTGCGCAATACAGCCAATCATCGTGCACCTGCAAAGTACCTTTCGGGATTTAACAAAGAAAAGGGCAACTACTCCATAAGTGCTTTGGAAAAAAAGAACCCTACGGAGGACGTTGCGTGTGTACCAGGGCGGCTGCTCACATACCCAGGTCCACACGCACCCACACAGACACACGCACGCACAAACACACGCACGCACAAACACACACACACACCACACCACACACCCACCCAACTTGGACCTTCCCACTCTCTTCTCACCGTCCGAGTCAAGATGTAGCGCCAAAAACGTGGGAATGCCATTTCGCTCATGTGGTTTGTTGATCCTTTGGAACAGTGCAACTAAATTGTCCGCTTGTATCCACCGAGCTGGAACCCGATTTCGCCTTAGCATTTTCTCGATGGCGAGCTAGACAGATTAACGATAAGAGAGGCGCGTAAGGAATATGCTGATGAGTTGATGGCATAATGATGATTTGATGGCATAATTGGCTGATATTGTCGACTCGTCACTGCACTGCACCGATCAATCGCCTCGATTGACTGGCTGACAATCACTCTGGTCACCTTCACGCATTTCAAACGGGCAGGGAAGCTGGTCGATTAAGGTATTGCTTTGCTTGGGCCCCCGCTGTGCAATGCTGGTCTGGCCTGGGGAGTATTCCGGTAGCAAAAATGCGGGAAATGGACATTTAGGAAAAAGTCTAGAAGCCAATTGTAAACCATCCACGAACGGGGATAGGGATGGGAATAGGCAGTCGGAAGAGGCATACAAGTATAACAGCCGCAGAAGGTCATGAGTATTGACAACACTAAGATTACAGATTACAGATGCAGACGCACATGAATACCACAGTACTGCCGAGCAGGTGGAGAAGCACTTGCATCCTCTTCCCCATTCCTATCCATTCCTCTTCCTCTTCCTCTTCCTGTTCCTCTTCCTGTCCCCCCTCGTCATTCTCGATGGCCGAGTGGTAGCGACATAGCCTCATAAGCCTTCCTCTGCCGCCGTTCGTCTTTCCAACTGGACTACGAGTTCTTTATAAGCCCCTTGTCCACGTTGGAACCTTTGTGAGCCTCGTGCAGTCGATTTAACGAGCAGAAATGAAATATGTATATATAAGATCCTTGCCTCCGTAATTCCTTTGAGAAGCATTTTCCCAAGCCAAGGTCTATTTGCCATCTGCCCTTTGCCCTTTGCCCTCTGCCCTTTGCCCATTGATCCCAACAACGGCAGAGAGAGAGAGCGCGCAAAGGCTAGAAAGACAACCTGGAATTTTTGACTAAACTTGTTCCACTGCTCCATTTTCCACCTCCACTTCTACCCTACCCACCTTTACCTTGCCTTACCCAGAATCCTAGTCCCGGAAAGCCATCTCAGCAAGCACATCTGGTGTGATTCGAAAATTCATTCGCATCGCGACCATGGACCTAGAGGCATACAAAGGAGACAACCACCAAGATCATTGCTGAAAGAATTTCAACAACTTTCCATTGTTCAATCCCCAGCATCACCTCCGGGATACATACCTGCACCTCGATTTGGTCCCCACCTTCAGCTAACTTGTCCATACGAAGTATCTACCTTACCATCTACTTTGTTACACGCAGGCATCCCCATCAATATAACGTTCACGTTCACGTTCACGTTCACGTTCGACAGCTGGAGGGGCAACCGTTTTCCTCTAGAATTCTTTGGTTCTGCCCTTCCCTCCCCATTCCCTCTCCTCCCCTCTTTATTACCCTGACGCATCGCATCCTCTCACAGCCCACTATCCACCACCACTACTACGACCTACTACGACCTACCACCTCACAGCACCACGCGCGCAGTACAATATCGCAGAAAAAGGTTGGATTTGGTTGCGATTTCCCGCCTTGGACCCAAATCTTTCCCTTTTATCGACTTTCATCTCCTCCCTCCCGCTCACCCCACCTTATCATCACCCAGATCTGCGAACCTCTTTTACGCAATTGTGAACCCGACGCTTGGCTTTATTTTGAATTGCCGCCTCAAGGAAAGAAGAAAAAGCAAGAGCGAACGGACGGACACACGAACGATAGTATTACCCACACGAATCAACGACGATCATAATTTACGGCTGTATCAACGTTTAAAGAAGCAACGGTTCTCACTATTTTTCCTTTTTCCTGATCGCGTTCGTTTTGGCTTGCGTTTCGAGGAGTACTGCATAAAGCAAAGTAATCAATATGAAGGTCAGTTTACCTTTCACCTTGTCCGAAGATTGCACAGATTTAAGAGTCATTGCTAACAGTAATGTTTGTTTTCAAGGCTCTTCGCAGGTCGATCAAAGGCGAGAAGCCGGATTCGAGAATCCAACATATATCCATAACACCCAAATCTGCCGTTGCAATCGTTCCTCCAAAAAAGGTATGTTCCAAGACACATGTGCCGGTTCGCGAATCCGCGATCGTCGTGCTAATGAGCGGGAAATCATTTTAGGTAATTCGCGCACTGTACGATTATGAAGCACAATCAAGTCAAGAACTATCATTTGCGAGGGGCGACTTCTTCCATGTTATAGGACGAGAGAACGATACAGATTGGTACGAAGCATGTAATCCCGCCGTTCCAGATGCGAGAGGATTGGTACCTGTTCAATACTTCCAGGCCTTGGGCAAGACAGAGCGAGATAGTGGGCAATCCGAAAAATCGCCTATGGGAGTCAAGGTGGATCATGACTCGGGTTATTCCGATATGTCGGGCTCAGGTACTTTAATAAGTCCGCCAGATAGCGGTGGCGGACAACGATTTTCGAAGACCATGAAAGGCACCGGCGCGATGGTTTACGGAGTAGTAATGTACGATTTTGCGGCCGAGCGACCAGATGAATTGGAAGCCAAGGCAGGGGAGGCCATTATCGTTATTGCTCAATCGAACCCAGAATGGTTTGTCGCCAAACCAATTGGACGCCTTGGAGGTCCGGGATTGATACCCGTCGATTTCATCGAGATACGAGATATGAGCACTGGAAAGGCTGTACCGAATCCGCATGAGGCTGTTCAGAGGGCAGGTGTGCCTAAAGTTGAAGAGTGGAAGAGAATGGCGGCGGATTACAAGAACAGCAGTATCACCTTGGGCAAATTCGAGGTTCCGAATGGCGCGCAGCAGCAGCAACAACAACAGCAGCAGCAGCAACAGATGCAGAAGAGCATGGAAAGGATGAGCTTACAGCAGAATTCGAGGCAAAGTCAACAAAATGGTCAAGGCTATGTAAGTTCTGATATTTGAAGCTCCTTAAAAATTGGTATTAATGCTGTTCTAGGATCAACGACAGTCTCAACAAGCCAAAGCCCAGCCCGTTCAGCCAGTGCAGCAAAATCAATATCCAACGCCGTCCCAATCTAACTCTTCAGGCGCGGCGCCAATATCAGCTCGAATACCACGATATTGCTTCGCGGAAGACAAATACTGGTTCGTCATTGAGGCCGTTATGGACGACGGAAGGCATTACGAACTCTCGAGATATTACGAAGATTTTTACGACTTCCAGATTGCGCTTCTGACGGAGTTCCCAACAGAAGCAGGAAACACGGGCACACAGAAGAGATCTTTGCCATACATGCCAGGTCCAGTAAACTATGTGACCGACGCGATAACGGAAGGCAGACAACACAACTTGGACGCCTATGTTAAGAGCCTCTTGACCCAGCCTCCTTATATTTCCCGCTGTGCCCTAGTTAAGCAATTCTTTGCACCACGGGAGGGAGATTATGAAATAGATCCCAACGCTGTTGAAGAAGAGGAGTATCGGTTATCTGGAGGCTCCCAACAGTCCTCAAACGATTCACCTGGCGGTGTAGCATCACGGCAGTCCTCGCGAGGCAATCTGAACGGTGGTTATTCTAGTGGTGGTCCAACCGGACTTACAGCGGCTCCTTCACACCAAAGAGGTCAATCTTCACTCTCCATAAGCAATGGCCAAGGCCCAACCCGTCAAACATCATCCATATCACAACCTTCGAGCAATTCCATGTCTCCTGGAGCTAATGGAAACGGACAACCACCATCCGCCATGAAGGTCAAAATCTACTTTGGTGATGATCTGATCGCGATCAGAGTGCCCACAGATATTCAGTTCCAGCAGCTCTATGAGAAAATCTGTGATCGATTAAAGATCCCGCAAGATGAAGACGTCGCTTTGTATTACAAAGATGAACCTAGTGGCGAGAAACCCAATTTAATGAGCGACAACGACCTTGATGTCGCTCTACGTCGAAACGATAAACTTATTATATATGTTGACCATCAATGAACGGACAGACCAACAACCTCCGCAGCAACACATTCTTGGTATCCAGCGGAAAGGAGACAGTATACTGCCTCACCATATTTAAACTGCATGATTCATTGCTAATTTTGCATTTCTGCATTCTTAATTTGCCTCGGATGTACAGACAGTTGTTTATGAGAAGTGGATAATAGCTGTTGATGCAACTCAAGAGACAGCCGAACCCACACTCATTTATTCGATGCAAGTCGACATTTCTTTTTGGCCAGATATCTTCTTTCGTTTGAAAACATTTTTCTGTTAGTGATGAGAATATAGGGGGGGCACTTTTGGACGGGCGTTCTTACCACGGCGCTCTTGTTTCTTTTACATTTAGGCGTTCGCTTTTTTTTCCCTCCCAGTTCTTCTTTGTTCGAACCTTGGGGCTGCATATTTTAAGTGGACGATGGACATACCATGGAAGTTTTCATTTGTGAAGGAAGTACCAATTTTTTTTTACTGTTGTGGAGATGGAAAATCGATGAAAGTGATGACGATAGCGATGAATAAGTCTTGTGTTAGCTGGTGTGTGAATGAATAAACAACGAAACCTTTCAAAATTAAATCGACTGCTTCCTCTGTGACAAGTTACTCTCTCTTCCTAGTAAGATACTTGCATACTGAAAGCATGTGAAGCGAGCTGTTGCGAGGTTGATGGCTATTAAAAGAAACCCCCCTGTCAGCACATGTTTCGGCTTACATAATCATAGCACTAGCTGTATCCCAACTGCCACACAACAACCCCTCATTCTTAATCCTCCATACCCCAACATTTCTCCACATCTAAGCTATCAATGAATATTCAATCATCTCTATCCACCTCATCTAGCGCTCTGCACGTAACGCTCGTTTCCTTCACGACAACCCCACTTCCCTGCACCTCTTATCGCGTCGCATGCCCCTCTTTCTCTCCAAGCTCTCCCTATTCGAGCTGGCCCATCTCTCCCATCGCGCATCCCATAAACAAATGTACGCGAACGAGTAAAATTATTCCTCAAACCCCAAGGAAAGGCTTGCTTCCTCCCCTTCCACTCATTATACCTAATCACGCCATCCCATGCAATGCCCCCCCTCCATCTCCGTCAGGAATTCCCCACTCTCAAAGCCTTCAAAGAGGCCCTGCATGCCTGGGCCATCGAAGCCCATTTCGAGCCGCGCATTCTGAAGTCCGATACCGGTAGGGTGAGAGTCGGGTGCAAGAGAGATGCCGAGTGTCCGTTTGTGGTGCGGTGTAATTGGGAGCGGAGGGGCGGGAGGGAACCGTTGGCGAGAGTTACGGTGTTGAAGGAGAGACATACGTGTTTGGATGGGGTGGCGGCCGGGTGGGGGGAGGTCGGGGTGGGTGTAGGAGATGCGGCCGCAATGGGGTTGGTGATGGGTGAGCCACAAGGCATGAGGGGTCAGGCGCAAGGGGACGTTCAGGTCCAGGGTCAGGGCCATATTATTCCTGGGGCGAGGGTCATCGAGCAGCATAATGGTAGTGGAAACGGGATACCGATGGCGGGAGGGGTGGTTCCTGTGCTGCCAAAGGTACAGAGGAATAGCGCAAGCAGATTACCGTTTTTGATGGATATCTTGCCGCGACTGATGACTATTACGAAGGAGACGACGCCCGTGGAGATCAGAGAGTGTTTGCTCAGAGAGTATGGTGCAGAAGTTCACCTGCAGCAGTGTAGGAGGGCGAAGACGGAGATACTAAAGAAAGCGGGAAGTGGAGACGAAGGAGGCGGTGGACCGGGTGGAAGTAATGAGGGCGCCGTGCAAAGCAATTCCAATGGCAATGTCATGCACAACGGCAATGGAATCCAAAACAACAACGGAATGCAAAATAATAGCATGCAACAACAGCAGCAGCAGCAACAGCAACAACAGCAACAACAAAACCAAGTCATGTTTCCCGACATGAACGGCCACGCGAACAACGGGAGTGTTAACGGGAACGGAGGACCAGGCAGCGTAATGAACGCGGGCGGAAACCGCAGCGGTAGTAGTGGTAGCCCGCAGCAGACCTTTACGCTGCATACTGCTACGGGGATTGTGACACCGGCGATTCCGGATCGGAGCGAGGCGGCGTTGATGGCGGTAGGTGAGCAGCCGATTCGCTGTCCGTTTTGCATTAATCATAGGTGGATGAGGAGTATTAAGGATGCGGTGGAGCATATGAGTATGCATGTTGTTGTATGAGTATGAATATGAGTATGGGTGTGGGTGTGAGTGTGTGGTATCGAAGGGTGACGGTAGGAATGGGGCAGTAGGATGTGTTTATGATGAATGAACATAATGATAGGGGTGCTAAGTTGCAAGACAATGAATGGGACGCCGATGAGATTAGGGATTTGATGGATGATAGAAATTGTGGGTACAGATACGATTACGACCGCATTACAGCAGATATGAAAACGAAAAGCGCTTCGAAGCGATGGAACCGAGGATGTTGGTCCACCATATATATATGCATTCGGCAGTGCATCTATGCGATGCAAATTCCATCACCGCCGGTTGAATCTATGGTAGTTGGATTATCTGAGATGTACAATAAAACTACCGGTTTCTCCTGTGGTCCGAACAGGAGAATATACAACACGTCTCCAAAACATTTTGGGCTCTTCTGTTTTCTTTCTTCCATTCTTCGCATCAGAGCGATATTAGTCGGTAGATGAGACAGATGGAGAGGCATGGGTATACGACTATTGAAGACCTGATCTGGTCTGACCTTATTCGGTCTCTCGACTCTCTTGGCTGGCGGGAGAATTTTCATATTATGATAAAGCGATGGACGGACAGGACTCCTTGATGTAGGGAGGACCGACTAGGAGGCTTCTCTTTTTTTCTCCTTTGCTTCTTTTGTTTTCCCCCCTTGCAAACGGCGTATTTCTGGAATGGCTGGCTACACACAACATACTTAAGGGCTTGATATGTGTTGTCTAGTCGGATACGATACCTGTATGTCAGTGTTTTTTGTTCTGTTCTCTTCGTGTTCAGATAATATACCCCAATTTCTTTTTTAGAAAAACGAATTTATGATTTTTGTTGTCTGTCTTGTTGTTTTGGTAAGTCTTTCTATGGTATGGTTATGCTTTTCTTGGGTTTGGAGGATGTGGATTGGATTGGACTTGGTGGAGGATGGGTGTGGTTGTAATGAAGTGGACGCTGGGAAGAGTGGAGAGAAGGAGCGCAAGGGATGAGAAGAGTGCAAAGGAAGGGAGAAAAATGAAGTGTTGGTAGATAGGGAGGGGAGTAGATAATAGGGGCTAGTGGGATTGGTAATAGTAATTTTATACGATTGATATGATTGATTGATTTATTCTCGCCTCTCTACCATATCTATCCACCATGCTTCCTCTCGCGCCCCTCCCCATGGCCAGCTCAAAACAGATGAAAACTACTACTCATAAGCAACACCAGCAATACCCGAATTCCAAGATCAATCCACACACACACCACTTGCCATGCATCCCGCCGTTCTTTCTGCTGCCACCCACCGTATGTATCATCGCGACCATATCTACATCTACTATCTATCTATACTCAACTAACCTAACCTAACTCCCTAGCCCCATCTACATCTATCTCTCCAATGAACGCGAACCCCCCCCCCTTTCGCAGAGCGCTGCGTACGGTATCTATCACCTGGCATTTCCTCGCTCTCGCTCTTGCATTCGTTCTTGGAAGAAAAGGGGAAAGGGGGAAAGGATGGATGGGTTTTACGGTAAGTACTGATTTGATTTGATTTGATATGGATAAATAGATGGATGGACGGAGTGCGAATGTAGGATTAAAATTGTTGCGTCTTTGATAGTATGTATGTATGTATATATATACGTTGCGGATAAACATACTACTTCGTTTGACTTCCCTCTCTCTCTCTCTCTCTCTCACTCACTCATCCAACCGAATTTGAATTTTCCTCACCCCATACATACATACATACATAATGCACTGCGTTGCGTTGCAGATCATGCGACGTCAGGCAGGGCTCAGCGGAAAAGGAAAAGGAAAAGAAAGCATAGGAGGAGTATGGATAGTATCGAGGCGAAGGATTATGTACAGTACTTTAGGTAGGTAGGTGTTAAGGGGTGGGGTGGGCGAGGAAGTTCGTGTTGGATAAATCTGAATCTGAATCATTGATTGCTTGGAGTTTAGTTGTATATATACATAAATACCGTTCTAATGCCATACCTTGCCTGCAGCCTGCTTAATTGAAGGGTGATGAGTCGGATGACCAGGTGGTTGGTTGATTACGCGTTTTCAAGATCAAGCTTAGAACTGATCTGCGGCTGCTGTCACTTGGATGATGGATCCGAAGCACTCGTTCGAGAATGATTGACTCTTTGTAGTTCTAACCGTTATGCTGCTGCTGCCATGTTTACTTGAAAACTCGGTATATATCCGTCCTTCGTGTGTTCGCGCTCGCTGGGGTCAACTGGCCGCCAAGATGTATTGGGGCTGAGAGTACAGTACAATCGTAGATTCGTAGACTAAAATTACATTCATCCACCACCAGACTGGTCGGCTTGACTTCGTTGCCATCGGTCATTGAGTGTCTTGGGAGCTATTCCTTTGCTACAATGTGGTGTTCTGTGACCAAGTACTAATCCCAGCGTTGTCTTGCTGGTCAAGTATGTGATGTGTATCAATGATTGGTTTCCACCTCGATAGTATATATGTACATCAGCGTTCTATCTCCTCCTTCGAAGCCCCTGCATCTAAAAGCGCTCGAACTAGATCCTCACGGCCACTCCTGTGTGCGTACCATATTGGTGTTCGACCGAATTCATCCTTCATACTTGGGTTCACGCCTTCCTCCAGAAACTCTTGAACCTCATGACGATTTCCTTCTTTAACTGCCAAGAAAAACGGCGCCGAAGTGTCAATACCTTTCTTTTGATGCTCCCGTACTAGCAGCCTGATTGTGGACAGCCAGTCCATCGTTACTGCCCACATGAGTGGTGTTTTGCCGTCGGAGTCTTCCGCTTCTATATTGGCATTTCTTTCAAGTAGTAATTTGACTACAGTTTCATGACCATTCTCAGCAGCCCTTGATAAGGGTGTTTGACTATTATTGTCTTTCGCTTCTATATCAGCATTTCTTTCAAGTAGTAATTTGACTACTGTTTCTTTCCATCTTCCAGCAGCCCAACATAAGAGTGTTTGGCCATTATTGTCTTTCGCCTCTATATTAGTATCTCTTTCAAGTAGTAACTTGACTGAAGTTTCATGACCATTCTCAGCAGCCCATAACAAAGGTCTTTGGCCATTATTGTCTTTCGCCTCTGTATTGGCATTCCAGTCAAGTAGTAATTTGACTGCAGTTTCATGACCATTC
>JANHAA010000317.1:0-25777 GCA_026225975.1 Clarireedia hainanense | reverse complement strand
ATATTAACTTTAATCTTTATATAATTAACTATAAATATTAGAAGAATATAAATTAATAAGATTTTAAGTTAAATAAATATTAAAAATAATAAGTTAGTATTAATTATTTAAATAACTAAATAATTATTTTAGTAATTATATTAATAATATTATAATATATTAAAATAAAAGAAAATTTATCTTATTTAATAATTTAAAAAGTTAAATTAATCTTTATTATAATTATATTTATAATTTTATAATTATCTAAATTATATAGAATATTTTTAAAAAATCAAGTTTATATATTTAAGATAATAAAGATTACTTTTAAAAATAAATAATTAATATAATTTTTAATTATTATTAGAAAGTTTAAATCTTTTTAAAAACTTTAAATAAATTATTTAAAGAAGATTATTAATTTATATATAATCTTTAAAACTACTTTCTATATATTCTATTATTAAAATAACTAATATAAATTAAATATTATCTTAATTTATAAAATCGATTAATTATTTAAAGAGTAATAAATTAATTAGAAAAATAAATAAATTACTTTTTTATTATTTAAATAATTATATTCTATTTTTTAATTCTAATTAACTATTATAATCTTTTTATTTAAAATTAATATTAAGTTTTTAATCTTTAATAAATATTAGGAATTCTTAGTTATATTCTCTAAATTTAAATTAAATATTTTATTACTTTATTATCTTTATAATTATAAGATTATTTTAGAAGAAGATATAAAAAATAAATTTTATTATAATCTATTATATAAAATATTAATTAAAGAATTAAAAACTATTAAAAAATACTTTATAAAGAATTTAATTAAAAGATTTATTAAACTAAACTAAATTTTATTTATTATTTTAATTCTTTTTATTAAGAAGTTAAATAAATTATTATATTTTTATATTGATTTTTAAATATTTAATATATTTACTTATAAAAATTACTAATTATTATTTATTAATAAAACTTTTATTTATATTTTTTATATAAAAATCTTTATTAAACTAGATATTAAATAAATATTTTATTATATTAAAATAGATTTAGTTTTAAAAAAGTATATTATATTTTATATATATTATAAAGTTTATAAATATAAAATTATACTTTTTAAATTAATTAATAGTTTTATAATATATTAGTATTATATAAATAATATTCTTTTTAACTATTTAGATATTTTTTATATTATATATCTTAATAATATTTTAATCTATTTTAAAGATATATTTAAATATTAAGTTTATATTAAGTTAATTTTATAATATCTTTAAAATATTAAACTATAAATTAATCTTAAGAAATATAAATTTAATATTATTTATACTAAATATTTAAAATTTATTATCTCGATTAATAATATAGAAATAAACTTTAAGAAAGTTATTATAATATAATAATAAGTTTATCCTTTAATAGTAAAAAGTATATAATTATTTCTTAGATTTTATAATTTTTATAAATATTTTATTTATAATTTTAATATTATAACTAAGTTACTTATTAATTTAACTAAAGTTAATATTTTATTTTACTTTAATAAAAATTATTAACTAGTTTTTAATATATTTAAATATATATTAATAAGTATATTATTTCTTTAATATTATAATTATTTACTTCTTTATATATTAGAAATAGATATATTAAATAATATTATAATAAATATACTTTTATAAGAATATAATAAAGATTAATTCTTTATAATATTCTTTTTAAAGATAATATAATTAGTTAAATTAAATTATAAAATATATAGAAAAGAAATATTTATAATTATTAAATTATTTAATAATTAATATTATATTCTAAATAATTAATATTAATTATATTTAATTAATATTAACTATTATTAACTATTATCAATTATTATCAACTATTTATATATACTTTAAATATATATAGTCTAAGTAATATATATAACTCTTTATTATATATAAACTTTTTTAATTTTAAACTCTTTTTAACTTTTTAATTATAAATTTTAAATTGAATAATATAGTTAAGTTTAAGATTAGAAAAATATTATAACTCTATATAAAAACTTTTATAACTTTATATTAATCAACTTCTTATACTCTATATCGACTAGTTAGTAACTAATAATAAAAATATTATTAATTTATATAAAAATATTATAACTTTATATTAACTAGCTAATAATTAATAATAAAAATATTACTAATTTATATAAAAATATTATAACTCTATATCGACTAACTAGTAATTAATAATAAAAATATTACTAATTTATATAAAAATATTATAACTTTATATTAACTAGCTAGTAACTAATAATAAAAATATTATTAACTTATATAAAAATATTATAACTTTATATTAACTAATTAATAACTAATAATAAAAATATTATTAATTTATATAAAAATATTATAACTTTATATTAACTAGTTAATAACTAATAATAAAAATATTACTAATTTATATAAAAATATTATAACTCTATATTAACTAGCTAGTAATTAATAATAAAAATATTACTAATTTATATAAAAATATTATAACTTTATATTAATTAGCTAATAACTAATAATAATAAAAAATATTACTAACTTATATAAAAATATTATAAACTTATTATTATTAGTTATTAACTAATTGATATAAGATTATAATATTTTTATATAAATTAATAATATTTTTATTATCAATTACTAGTTAGTTAATATAAGATTATAATATTTTTATATAAGTTAATAATATTTTTATTATTAGTTACTAGCTAGTTAATATAAAGTTATATTACTTTTATATAAATTAATAATATTTTTATTATTAGTTACTAGCTAATCGATATAAAGTTATAATATTTTTATATAAATTAATAATATTTTTATTATTAGTTATTAGTTAATTAATATAGAGTTATAATATTTTTATATAAATTAATAATATTTTTAATAAGTTTATAATATTTTAAAAGTATAAATATTTATTCTATAAATTAATATCTTTCTTGATTTTATCGAATAAGAATAATAAATCTTGAAAAATCTCTATTAATTTATTATCTTTATTATATAAAGTTATTAAGCTTTTAATTTAATTAGTTAAAATAGTTTATAATATTATTAAAGCTTAAAGCTTTCGAAAGTAAAAGAAGAAGTATAGTAAATAATATAATAAGTTTGAAATATACTTTTAATATAATATTCTTTTATTCTCTACTTTATTATTTAGAATCGATTAAAAAGAGAATAAACTTTAATACTTTAGAAAACTACTAGTAATAAAAAGCTAAGAAAGATAATAGAATATAGAATTAAAATATAAAGAGTAAATAAGTTTAAAAGAATATTAATATAAAAAAATAAATATAATTATCTAGTAAATTAAATAAAATAAATATACTTATAATTTCTTTTATAGAGAATAGAGTATAAGTTTTATTATATACTATAATTAAGTTATTGTAAATAGAAATAAAGATAATTAAAAATCTTATAACTAATAAAAATTTAGAAAAAGATAATTCTAGATTAAAATATTAAAGAGATCTTCTATTATTTTAATTTTATATATTATTAGTATATTTAAATTCTTTATTCTATTACTTCTTTAATCTAAAATATTCGAAACTTTCTTTTTAATAATTATATATATTAAGAAAAAGAGTTTATTTTTATTATCTTTATTTATTAAAAAGGAAAAGTTATTTTTATTATCTTTATTTACTAAAAAGAAGAGTATATTCTTATTATCTTTATTTACTAAAAGAGAAAGTATATTCTTACTATCTTTATTTACTAAAGGGAAAAACTTTAAATATAAAATATATTAATATTTATAATATAGATAAATATCGAATTTATAATTAAAGAAGAACTAATAAATAATATCTCCTTTAAATTAATAAAGAATATTTCTTTTGAAAATAATAAAGACTTTTAATATTATATACTATTTAATTTTATTTTATACTTTATATATTATTTAAAAGAAAGAAATTTTTACTTTATTATAAAATATATATAATAGTTTAATAATTATTTCGATATACTTTATTAAATAAATAATACTTATAATAATTATAAAAAACTAAATTATCTTTATTTTCTTCTAAATTTATAATTATCTAAGAATCTAGAATCTTAAATTTTATTTTTAATAACTATTTATATTATAACTTTATTATAATAACTTTGATCTTTTAAAAATATAATTAACTTTATTTTAAATATATAGATCTTATAATAAAAACTAGATTATTATCTATACTAATTATAAAGGAAATATTCAAAAGGAAAATAATAGATATTAAAGAAGATTTTTAATATATTTATCTTTTTAATTATAAATATAATATATTAGATAATTCGCTTTTAATAATTATAGATATTAATAGTTTTACTAGTTTTAAAAAGAACTTTCAATTCTACTTTATTTTAATTATTAGTAATCTTCTTAATAATAAAGTTTATAGTATTTATATTAAAATAATTAATAATAATTTACTTTATAAATATTAGCTTATTCTACTTTAGAAGATCTTATATACTTTTAAAAGAATATTCTTTAATTAAATATATATTAAATTCTATCTTTTATTCTCTTAACTTTAGCTTTAGTATAGATAATCTTCTAACTTTATAATTATATTAACTAAGAAATAATAAAAGTAGTTTTATAATTTAGTATTCTATTCTACTTTTAAAATAAGTTTTCCCTCTTTTATAATTAAAAGTCTTCTTTTAATCTATAATTAAATATTTATATAAACTTGAATATTGAATTTTAAAAGTAGATAATAACAAAGTAATTATTATTTATAATAATAATTTCCTTTTTACTTCTTCTAATATAAATTTACTAATATTTTTACTTAGAGTATATATACTAATATTTATATTTATAAGTTTAATAACTTTAAAAGAATAATTATCTTTTTATTAGAAAAAATATAAAAGATCTTTATTATTTAAAAACTTATTTAAAATTTAATTAGAAATAGTAAAAGAAATAAAATAATAAAGTTAATAAGATATATCTACTAAGAAATCAATACTAGATCGATTTAAAAAGATAATTTTATATAAAGCTATATAAAGATAATAATATTAATTAAAAGTTATTTTAGAAACTATATTATATAAAAAGTTATTAGAAATCTCGATTTAATAATAAGAAATAGAAAAGTATTTTTTTATTTATTATATATAATTTTACTAGGTTATATAATATATATTCTTTTATAATAATTACGAAAACAGAAAGTAAATAATATAATAAAAATATTATTTATATTTAATTCTACTTTAAATCTAAAACTAAGTTTATTACTAATAATATTAAACTATTCGAAAGTTTAGATATTAATATTCTATTATATAACTCTAGATATATTACTTTTATATAAACTATTATATATACTTAGACTTTAAACTTCTAATTAACTACTAAATCTATATTTACTAGTAAAAATTATATAAAAGAAAGATTTAATAAATTTAAAGATATAGATATTATATTTAAAGAAAAGTATTATTTAAAAGAAAATATATACTATTTAGTTATAAATATATTTAAGAAGAAAGAATAACTTAGTTTAAAAGAATAATTTAATTTTAAAAATACTATTTAAATATAACTTAAATTAAAAGATAATTTTTTTATTAAACTTATTATTTCTTTCTTTAAAAACTGTTTTTAAAAATAATATTAAACTAAATAATAATTAATTAGTAAAAATCTAATTTAACTTTTATATTATTTATTATTCTTCTTAATACTATTAAAAGTTTTTATTAACTTTCTATATAATAATCTTAATAAAGTTTATATAAAGTTTGAAATAGTATTCTAAGATATTAATAATCTATATATTAATTTATTTATTATTACTATTATTTTTCTTTTTTTTTATTTTATTCGTTTTAATATCTTATTTAAAAATAAAAGCTTTACTTTTAAATTATATTATAACTTTTAACTTTATAAATTACTTTCTATATAAAGTAGATAATTAAATCTCTTAGATTCTAATAATACTTTACTAAAAGAAATAAGAAATAAAAGACTAAATATAAGATATTATATAAAGTTTTATAAATATATATATATAATATCTAAGATTAACTAGACTAGTTAATATATTCTACTTAACTTTATAAAGAATTTTGTATATATTATATCTACTTTTTTATATAGAATAAAAATATAATATAAACAAGTTATTAAAATTAATAAAGTTATTTAAATAACTATTATAATTAAAAAATAGATTACTTAGACTACTTTCTTATAATATAATTATACTATTTTTAATTTTTATATAAAGTATTTAATAATTCTTTATTGATATAATATCTAAGTTTAATTTAAGAATAATAAAATCTTACTTTATAATAATAAGTAGTTTACTTTACTATTAACTAGAGAAGTTATTATTATATATAATAATATTATTTTCTAGATAAGAGATTATAGTTCGAAAATACTTTATAAACTCGATTTTAATATTAGTAATTATATTTATTATAAAAAGAACTTTTAGTATATTTTTTAATTTCTTTTTAATTCTAAACTTTTCTATCTTAATAAACTTTTAATTATATATAATCTAGAAAAGAAAAAAAGAGTTATATAAAAGAATAAACTATATTATATTATATTTAATAAGATCTAGTAATTAATTTTTTTAAATTTCTTTAGTTTAATAGTTTAAAGATAATAAAAAAACTTTTATAAAATAATTCTTATTATTAATCTATTATTTATTTATTTAGATTTTATAGTTTTCTTTAATTAAAAGAAAACTAATAAATATTTATAAAATATATTTGATTTTCTAAATAATCTTCTATTACTTAATAAACTTTTAAATTATACTTTATTAGTTTAATAAATATATAATAGTTATTTAGTAAAAGAAGTAGTTATATTCTATTATTAGCTAGATATATTATTTTTCTATAATACTCTATTTTAACTTACTTATAAAGTAGAGTTCTAAGAGAAATTAATTATATAGATATAAATAATTATAAGAAAGAAATAGTAAAGTAAAAGATAATAAATCTTTTAACTTTAATATTATAACTTTTATATATAAATACTTTAACTCTTTTTCTTTTTTAATTTTACTAATATATTAATTTTAAGTTTTATTTTCTTTATATTTATTTTAGATTATAAGATTATATATTCTAGATTTACTTTAAATTATAAGATCTTCTTTATAAATAATAAATTTAATATAATTAGATATTTAATAAATAAATAGAATAATACTTTTCTATTTAAATTAAATAGAATAAATATTTAGTTTTAATTACTTTCTTTATATCTATTAAATAAATATAAGTATTATTTTTAATCTAATTATACTAAGTTAATAAATATTTATTAAAGTTTATTCTTTTAAAAGTAAGTATATAAATTAATCTAATTATATTAGTTTATTAAAAGTTTAATCTAAATAGATACTTTATATTTAAATAATACTTAATTAATCAAAGTAATTAATTATCTTTCTTTTTAATAAGTTTAAACTAAAGTTTCTAATATAAGTAATTATTATTTACTTTTAAATAAAATATACTAAACTATCTTTAAAGTAAATTTAGATTATTAAAGATAATTTTATCTATTAATAATAATTTATTTTTTACTTTATAGATATAGATATCTAAGAAACTTTATTAAAACTATTAATAAAGTTCTTAGAACTTATAATTAGAAAAAAGAAATAAATATACTACTCGAATTTTTATAAATAAAACTCTTCTTAAATTCTTATAGATCTTATCTTTTAAATTATATTATTTATATAATAAAAACTTATTATTATTACTTTAACTATTACTTTATAAATTAAATATATTTATTCGAAAAACTAGAAAATAAAAGCTTTTTAATATTATATCTACTTAATAAATATATCTCTTATATATATCTTTTATAAAGTTTACTTTTTATACTACTTATTAATATAATTTGTAAGAAATTATATTATTATCAAAAACTTTATAATTATAAATATTTATCTTTATTATTTCGAAATCCGAATTAATATATATTCTGAAATATAGATAGTATATTAACTTATTTTTAAAATAATATAAGTCTTTATATAAATCTTAAAGAATAAAACTATAATAGAAGTATTTTAGAATTTATATATTATTTTCAAATAAACTTTAGTAAAAGTAATAGAAGTAAAGTTTATATACTAAATTTAAACTTAGTAATAAAAGGTTAGAGAATAAATAAAGGAGAAAGAAAATAAATTATTATAAAAGAAAGAGGATATAAAATAAAATAAAGAAGTAGAAGTAGAAAAGAAATAATAAACTTTAAATAGTTAAAATATTTTTTTTTAAAGTTAAATATCTATATTATATAGTCTTTCAGATATATAAAGAAAAGAAATAAAAAGTAAATCTCTTTTAATATTCTTAGAGTATATTATAATCTTAATTTATAATATAATAAGTAATTCTATTTATTATATAACTTTATTTCAATTATAAGTATATTTCTATATTATCTATATATAGTAAATAACTTAAAAGAATAAAATTCTTATCTTTATTAACTTTATATAATAGTTTATTATTAGAATTATAATTTAAAATATATTTTCCTTTTTCTATATTATTATAGTTAGAACTTAAAAGTTTTTTTTATTTTCTTATAAATAAACTACTATAAATTAATAATAATAAGAAGATAATCTTTATTAATTTTATATAAAACTATAAATTATTAATAAAAGATTTATTTTATTTTCAATTTACTTTTACTTTATTTAATAAAAGTAAAAATAGAGATTTTATTAATTTTATATTAGATTATTAGTTTCTAATATAAAATTTACTTTAAATTTATTTTATTTTTATTTTACTTTTACTTTACTTTTAAAATTTACTTCTTTTTAATTTAGATAATTTAGATTAGAAAAATTTTTATATTTTCTAATTTAATAACTTTTTCTTTTTTTTTTTCTTTTCTTTCTTTTTTTAATTTTTTTACTTTATTTAACTTTATATAAATTTTACCTAAATTTACTTTAATCTAACTTTAATTTAATTATAAGAACTATTTATATCTATTTATATCTATTTGTAACTAACTTTAATATTTTCAAGTATATTTCAAATTCTTTTTATTATTTCTTCTAACTTCTAAATTATTAATTCGTTTTATTTATTAATTCTAAATTTATAAAATATTAAAGTTTATAGAATAAAGTTTTAAAAAAGCTTTATTAATATATAGACTAGATTTTTATATAAAGATAATAAGAATATAAAATTAACTTTTTATATTTTTTATATATAGATATTAAAAAATATCTTTCTTTTTTTCTTTTTATTAATTATTAGTATTATAAATTTCTATTATTTTACTAATCTACTATATAAATTAGTAAGTATTAGAATATCTAACTAACTTAATCTATTATCTTTAATTAATATATTTAAAACAGATTCGAATATAATAAACTAAAATCTTTTTAATTAAAATACTATTATTAATAAAGATAGATTCTTAATATAATTTATCTTATATACTTAAAGATCGAATTTAAATATATTAAGCTTATCTATATATAAGACTAAGTTTATTAGATAAATATCTAAATAAAGGAATATTAAATAAAATAAAGTTTAAATTAAAAAATAATTAAAAGATAAAGTAATAGAAAAAGTTTAAATTATATAAGAAAGAAATAACTAGAAATATTATAAATAGAATAAGAAATATATTATTTAATAAGAAAATAATTAAAATAATATTTTAAACAATTTAGAGTTAGAAATACTACTTAAAGTTATATTACTTAAATTTATAAATACTCTAAATAAGAAAAAGTCTAGATCTAAACTAAATAATATTAACTTTCTTTCTAATAATATTACTTTTAATAAATATTAATAATAATATAATTAGAATTTACTTAAAAAACAATATAATAATTCTTATTTAAAAAATCTTATTTACAAGACTATAAAAAGAATAAAATCGAATTATAAAACTATATATAAACAATTTTAGTATATTAAGAATAGTATAGAAAATTCTTTAGAATTATTAATTAGATATATAAATTTCTTTTTATATATATATTTCTAAACTATAATATTTATATTAAATATATATATAAAATCTTTTATTTTCTCTTTGTTATTTATATATAATTATCTTATTTTATTTACTTTTTAATTATATTAGTATTATAAAACTTTTTAATTTAATCTTCTTATTATCTTTATATAATAGTAATATTTTATTACCTTTATCAACTAAATATATTAAGTAGTTATCTTCTTTATAACTTTATTATATATAATTATTAATCGTTTTTTCTACTCTTATTATACTTAATTATTAATAATCTTTTTTACTTTTATTATATTTAGTTATTAATTACTTTTCTTTTCTTATTATATTTAATTATTAATAATCTTTTCTACTTTTATTATACTTAGTTACTAATTACTTTTCTCTTCTTACTATATTTAATTATTAATTACTTTTTTTACTCTTTCTATATTTAATTATTAATTACTTTTCCTCTTTTTATTATACTTAGTTAATAATAACTCTTTTTACTTTTATTATATTTAGTTATTAATTATTTTTTTCTTTTTACTATATTTAGTTAATAATAATTCTCCTCTTTATATTATATTTAATTACTAATAATTCTTCTTTTCTCTATTATACTAATCTATTAATCTTCTATTTTATATTTATATAACTTTATATTCTTAGATTAAGTAAACTAATATAATCGAATTAATATTTTTCTTAGATATTATTACTATTTTAAAGAAGTAGAGAGAAATATAAGAATAAAATTACTATTTACTTAAATAAAAGATTATACTTTTAATTATAAATAAATACTTCTTTAATCTTCTTTCTAATTAAAATCCTATTATTAATAAATACAAGAATATTATTATTTAGATATAGATTAGAGATTTTAATAAATATAAAAGTAAAGTTAATAGCTAGATAATTATATATATTATAATTATTATAATAATTATTTATTTTCTTAAATAAAAATTACTTTTTCTATTAACTATTTCTTCTAATAAAGACTTTAATATATACTTTTTTAAATATCTTTTTTAAAATTAGTATTAAATCTTTAATATCTTTTAATAATATAAATATAAAAACTTTTTAAATTATACTTCTTCAAAGTTACAAGTTTCAATATAAGTAAATATTTTTAAACTTTGTTTTATTATTAATAAAATATTTAAAGGCCTTCGATCTTTTAAAGATAAAGATAAAATATTTACTTTATATAACTAGTTTCGATCTTATATCAAGAAGTTTAAAATATATATAATAGAAAATTCCAACTTTAATACTTTTATTCTTTTTAAGAAAACTAACTATCTAATTAATAAAAATAATATAATATCTTTAGAATTTATAGAAAATATATTTATATTAGAAGTGATATTAATAAAGATATTATAATTTTATAATAAATCTTATATAATTAATAAAGATTAAATTAAATATCTACTTATTATCGAAAATCAAATATTAGTATTTATAAAAGATTTAACTTAGTTTATAAATATACTTTGAAGCTTTAATAAAATTAATAAGATATAAGTAAAAGATATAAATACTAAGTTTATATCTTTATTAAATATAGTTAAAGAAATTAATAACTTGAAAATTACTATTATTATACTTTTAAATATTATTAATAATAATAATAATAATACTATTATACTTTCGAATAAACTTGATAATAATAATACTATTATTACTATATTTCTAAATAAATTTATCGATAATAATATTACTTCTACTACACTTTAAAATAAACTTAATAATAATAATAGTAATAATAATAATATTATCCCTTTTCCTTTTAATAATTTAAACGAAGATATAACTATATTAAATATAGATCTTAATAATAATAATAATAAAGCTATAACTCTACTTTCTTTTATTAATAAAAATAAAACTAATATAGAAATAACTATTAATTCTTATATAATTATTATATTTAAATTTTATAAAAAGAATAATAAGAAGAATATACTTTAATAAGTATTAAAGAAAAAGATAATTATATAAAATAAATCGCTTTCTAGTTTTAAAAAGATATACTAATAAATTAATCTTTATTTATTTTACTTGAAAATCGCTTTAGATAATATATTATCTTATAAACTTTACTAAATTATTAATAAGTTTATCTTTTAATATTAACTTTCTTTGAATTTAAATAGACTTTTAATTAATTTCTATCTTTAATAATATATTTAATAAAATAAATAGAAAACTTTTTTATTTATAATTCTATTATTAAGTTTATATATAGTTTAAAGAAAATTATTTTTATTCTCAACTTTATTAAGTTTTAAAATATAATATAAATCTATTTATTATCTTAATTATAAGTATATTAAGTAATATTAATTACTTATTTTAACTAAATAGTTAAAGTTTAGTAAGTAGATATTAAGAAATTCTTTTTAAGAATTTTTAAAATATATTAATTCTTTAGAACTTTATTTAGTATTAAGAAAACCTTTTATTTTAAAATATTAGTAAAACTAGATAATTATAAATATTTAAATATAATTCTTAATACTCTTGATTTTATAAATCTAGATATATATATCTTTCTAATTTTTAAACTTTATAATTCTATATCTTTTTATATTTTTCTATTTAACTTTTATAATTAAATTTTTTTTAATTAGATCTTATTATCTTTATATAATAAAATATTATTTAAACCTTATTATCTTTATTTATTAAAAAGGTTAAATTAGTTTTTATATCTATTTCTTATTCTTAAATAAAAAGCTACTATTATATCAGATTAATAAATACTTAGAATATTATATTATTATATTAAGTTAATAAATAGTTAGATTATAATATCTTACTTTTAATTTTCAAATTAATATTACTAACTTTTCTATTTATAGACTAATCTTACTTTTATCTTTACTACTTATAATATCTAGCTTTATTAGACTTTTAGCTATATTAATACTTTTAATATTATTACTTTTTATTAACTAGAAAAAGAAGAAATATAATTATTTAAAATAGAGTTTATATAAAATAAATTTGAAATAAACTCTAATATATCTATAATCGATAATAAAATAAAGAATATTAAATATAAATCTACTTTCTTATTTTAAATAAAATTAAAAGATAATTATATTATTAACTTTATTTATACTATTCTATATCTCTTTATATATATTATAATCGATAAAGCTTATATTCTTTATAATCTAGATATATTATATATAAAGTCTATTTAGTAAATTTAAAAAAATAATATCTATTTTCTTATAATAACTTCTCTTTTTAATTATTTAAAAGATTTTATTAGTTTTCTTTATTAATTATTCTACTTTAAATAAGTTTTTATAAATAAGTTAGATAATATTATAACTATATTCTACTTTAACTTTAATTTTAAAAAGTATTTTAAACTTTCTTTTAATTTTAATAAATCCTTTTTTAGAAGAAAGAAGATTAAAAAAATAAATATTAAAAGTAAAAAAGAAAGTTAAATTTATTATTTTATACTAGAATAAAATAATAAGACTAAAGAGTTATAAAATATAATTAAAAAAAGTATTTATTTTTATTTTCTAGATCTAAAACTTTATAAATATATTAAATAGTAGACTAGTTAAAAAGTAATTATTATAAAACTAATTATATTTTTTATTCTTCGAACTATTTTATTATATATAAGATATAAAACTAAGATAAATCTTAAAAATAAAAAGAAGTTAATAAGTTTTAGTATTTCGATTTTATATTATAATATCTATATTATATAATTAAATATAAATATAAAGAAGGTTTATATTTATAATAATATTACTCTATTAATATTATTATCTTTTAGTAATAGTTTATAAGAAAATTCTTTTTAAATATCTATAATAATAATTAGTATTTATATAGATTTATTAAATAAAAATAAATTTACTTTAAATATAGTTGTTTACTAATTTTTTAAGTATAGTACTTTTAAATCTTATTTAATATAGATAATATATTTTAATTATATAAAGATAATAAAAGTATAAAAGTAAATAATAACTAAGTTTAAAGTAAATAACTAAGTAAATATAAACTAAGATAATAAAGCTTCTTTTTTCTTTATATAGATATAAAACAGATATAAATATACTATCCTTTAAAATCAACTTAATCTTATATAATACCTTGTTAATATATTAGTAAAATTATATTATACTTTTACTATAATTACTCGAAATATTCGGAAAGAGGAAAAAACAATTATTATAATTAAATATTTAATATCTCTCTAGTAAATTCTATTTAATTTTATTTATATTTAAATATCTATTATTTATACTAGTTATTTAAATATCTATTATATTTATACTCTATTAAGTTTTCTATTTATTATATACTATATTATTTTAGAGTTTATTATATTTAATTACTAAATTACTTCTCTTTTTATTATACTTAATTACTAATTATTTATATTTATCTTTTTATTATATTTAGTTACTAAGTTACTTCTTTTTTTATTATACTTAGTTATTAATCTCTTATTTATCTTTTTACTATATTTAATTACTAAACTATTATATATCTTTATTATATATAATTATTAATCTCTTATTTATCTTCTTACTATATTTAGTTACTAAACTATTATAAAGATTTTTTATACTTTTTAACTAATCTTCCTTTTTTATTAAATACTTTAAAACTTAATTAGTTTATCTAAATATCAACTATATAAATATTAAGTTGATATTTACTTAAAAAGAATATATTTAGTATATTAAAAATTTCAATAATAAAGATTTTAATATTTATATCCTTTTTACTACTTATATATTTAATTCTACTTTATTTAATCTTCAAGAGTTTATATTATATATTATTTACTTTAAAATCTCTATTTTATTTTATTACTTCGTTTAAGCTATAGATTATATTAATTATATAAAATAACTATTTAAGTAATAAATTTACTTTCTCTAAATTGATAATAGCTATAACTAGTATATATTATATAGAATATAAATTAAAATTATTTTTTTATTAACTAGTAAAAACTTATTTTCTACTTCTATTACTTTAATATTTATAGTAGAAGTACTAGTTTAAAAATTCTTTAAGTTTTAAAAGTACTATACTTTATTTAATCTAGTATAAAGAATTAATCTATTTAATAAAAAAGATAAACTAATTACTAAATTATAAAAACAAGATACTAGATATAAGACTATTAGTATTTTTAATAAAACTCTCTTACTAGAAATTCAAATTATATTAATTAAATATAAGTGATTAAAACTAATTTCTACTTATTAAAAAGTATAAATATTTATTAAAAGTATATCTCCTTTTATTACTTTTTACTTATATATATATTAATTATTTATAAGTAATATTAAAGCTAATTTATCTAATATACTTTTATCTATTATATTTATAAAATATTCTTATAATAAAGTTGATAAAGATAATAATAAAAATAAACTAGTATTAAAAAAGAGGAAATTAGAAAAAACTAATATAGTAAATCTAGAATTAAAGTAATTATTACTACTTAGTATATTTTTACTTATTGTATTTATAAAGCTAACTTTAATTAAAATTAATAAAAATATTAATATAAATAAGTTAGTATTAGAATAGAAGAAACTAGAAAAAACTAATATAATAAACTTAAAATCGAAGTAGCTATAGTTTAAAAATATTAATTAAAATAATAAAGATAATTCGAATAGTAAATTCAAAGATAGTAATATAATAGTTATAAATATAAACTCTTTATTTAGAAATAAAAATTAAACTATTTATAAAGATTCTTTACCTTTTTAAACTTTTTATTCACTTTTTAATATTAAGAATATACTATTAAATAAATAGAAATATAAAATTCTCTTTTATAATCTCTATACTTTAAAAATATTTTAATAAAAAAGAGTAAAAATATATAATTATAAAAAGGGATATCTTACTACTATTTATAATAGATTATATAACTATTTAGTTAAAGCTTTATATTTAAACTTTAATAATAAAGATTATAAGAAATATAAAGTTAATATAAGTTTCAATTTTATAAATCTTATTAGGTTAATAGAAGAGAGACTAATTAATAAATCTATAATTATAAATAATCTAGAAACTTTAGATTTTAGTAATAAACTTTTAATCTTTAATTTTTACTTATTTTATTTATCTATATCTTCTACTAGTTTAAAAATAAAAGAAGAAAAAAAGAATTAAAAAGAAGAAAAAGATAATAAAGATAAAATATTAAAAAAGATAAATTAAATTAATAATATTAAATAATTTTGATTATTAATAATATAACTAAAATACTAATATAACTAAGATATAACTAAAGAAGTTAAGTAGATATAAATAATAAAATAATCTTAACTTTTTATTATATTATAATTTAGAACTTTTCTATAATAGTTAAGTTAACTTGTTTAATTTTATATTATTATATTTCACCTTAATTTCAAAGTATATTATAGTTAGATAATAGTTAGGCTTATATATAAAATAAAGATATAATTAATTAATTACTCTCTTTCTAAAACTTATTATCTTATTTATAAAGATTAGTAAGATTTTTTTATTTAAAAAGTAGTTTTATCTAATTCTATAATTTATAAAGGAAATATAAATAAAGATTATAATATATTAATAAAAGTTTTTTACTATATATAAAGATTACTAATTTTTAATAATATTATAATAAGTATTATAAACTTTAGTATCTATATAAATATAAATTAATTTAAAAGAGTTAACTATATATTTATATAATTAAATAATTAATCTTACTTTATAATCCTAAATATTATATAATCTAGATATTATATAATTCTTTCTATAATAAAGTAAATATATAATAAACTTTTAACTAAAGTATAAAATAATATTAGAGTAATAAAACTACTAATTAAATATATTAAATAATTTTAAAATCTATTTAGTCTTTAAGTTATAAGTTCTAAACTTATTTAGTATTTTAAATTAGTAGTTTTATTATAATTAGACTAAACTTTAAAAATATTAAAGATTTATAATATTAAGAGTTATATTAATTATATTTAGATTATATATATAAACTATATATAACTATTATATTTAGCTAGTATATATATACTATTTAGTTAATAATATTACAAAGTATTAAAAGGTAGAAAGCGGAGAAATATAAAAATATAATAAATTAAGATATTTATATAAAGTTAAAATACTAAAGTAGAGTAATTAAGTAAGAATATACTAAAGATATTATAATTAAAGAAGTATAAAAAGTAAATAAAATTAAGCTATATAATAAAAGAAAATAAAGATAAAGAGTTAAAGTATTAATATAAAATCGAAGTAATAAAGTAAGATAATCGAGTAAAAATATATTAAAGTTTTATTAATAAGGAAGTATAGAAAATAAATAAGATTAAAATATATAATAAAAAGAATATAAGATTAGAGTATTAAAATAAAGTAATTAAATAAGAGTATACTATAATATTATAATAAGAGAAGTATAAAGAAGAAAAGTAAATTATTAAAAGTAGAGTATTTATTATTAACTAGTATTTAGCTTTACTTTAGTTTACTTCGAGTAAATACTTTTCTATAATATATATATATAAATAATTTCTATAGAACTATAATATAGTTAAATAATTAAGACTATAAGTATATTAGCTAAATATTTTAAAAAGATAATATTTATAGTTATATATTTAAATCTTCTTATATATATATTATTAAAATATATAATAATAAGTTTAGAAATTAAATAGACTTTTTATATATAAAACCTCTCCTTTTATATAAAGTTACAAAGAAGTTTTTAATAATTTAATATAGTAAAATTATTAAAAAGCTTTTATTAAATTAAAATAATAAGATTATAAAAGACTTTTTATTAATTTAAAATAATAAGTTTATTAAAAAGCTTTTTTAAACTAAAATAATAAGATTATTAAAAAGTTTTTTCTAAACTAAGATTATTAAAAAGCTATTTTTAAACTAAAATAATAAGATTATTAAAATACTTTTTTTAAACTAGAATAGTAAGAATATCTAAAAGTTTTTAGAAATTAATATAATAAACTTTTAAAATTAATAAGTATCTAGTATAATTTCAATATTAACTTTATCTTAGTAATTCTAGATAATAGATTTAAAAAGTAAGTATTAAAGTTATTAATAATTAAATAGAGTATTAATAAGATTAAAAATAATAAAGTAAAAATTATTTATTCTCTTTTTAACTAAGAATCTTAAACTTTTCTATAAAGATTACTAAGATTTTTAATTAAGAAGGAATAATATTAATTATATTAATTAATAATATTAAATTATATTCTTAACTAATACTTTCTAACTAATACTTTTAATTAATTTAGCTTTTAGCTAGTATTCTTAACTATCTAATTATTAAGAGTATTAGTAATATTATCAATATAATTATAAAAATTAGTTATAATATTACTAACTTTTATATAAAGTAATATTAATATTACTAACTAACTTTAAAATATAAATTAAAACTATATTTTATAAACTTGATTTAAGTAATATTTAAACTATATTTAATAATTAATATTAACTAAATATATAATTAAATCTTAATACTAAACTAAATATTAGATAATAACTAAATAATATAATTTAATCAAGTTTACTTTTGTTATAATAAGTCTTAGTATTTTATTTAGAGTATATAATAAGATTATTAATTTAAGGATATTAAATAATTTTAGAATTAATAACTAAAAAGTTAAAAAAGTTATAAAAATCCTAAAGCTTATATATATAAAAGTATTATATAGAATATATACTTAAGTTATATATATATTAAAATATATCTATAGTCTAATTTTAAATCTAATTTATTAATAGTTAGTTTATATAATATTATAATAATTTAGTAACTTTTATAAGTAAATAACTTTTATAAATAAATATTATAATTTAATAACTTTTATAAGAAAATAACTCTTATATATAAATAACTTTTATTAATAAATAATTTAGATAAGTAAATATCTCTTATAATTAAATAACTTTTACAAAAGAATAACTTTTTTAAATAAATAATTATTATAAGTAAATAACTTTTATAAATAAATAACTCTTATTATTAAATAGTTTTTATAATTAAATAACTCTTATAATTAAAACTTAATTAAATATCTAGTATATTATACTTCTATTTTAAAATATTTCTAAATATATATAATTATAACTTTACTTTTTTTAATTCTTATCTTTCTTCTCTTTTATTTTCGCTTTTCTTAATATATAATTAGATAATATTTAACTAGTTTTAGAATCTTTATTTTAAATATTAAAGTTATTAAATTAAAATAACTATAATTATAACTAATATTTATATTCTTTAAAATCTAATAGTTCTTTTTAATAAAATTACTTTTAACTTTAAAATTAATAGATAATAAGATATTTAAAAAAAGAAATTCTTAATTCTTAATTTTAAAGCTTTAAACTTCTAAGTAATATATATTATTAATTAATATATTAATAAGTTTACTATTTAAAACTTTATCTAAATCTTTATTTAAATCTATATTAATTATAATAGTAAAGTTTTAAATAAAACTCTATTTATTATTTAATACTTAGAAAATATAATTTAGATTATAAATAAAGTTATAGTTATTTATTCTTAAACTAACTAATAAGTTAAAATCTAATTCTAAATTATTTTTTTTATTCTATTTAATCGAGATTTGTTTATATATAAATATTTTAAAAAGAATATAAAGTGTTATTTTAAAATAGTATTATAAATAATAAATATTATATATATTATTAAAACTTAGTTTAAATATTGTTTATATATTAATATAAAAGTAAATATTAAGTTAAAAAGTATTTTTTACTAGTTAGTTAATATAAAGTTATTTAAACTATTCTTTATATATCTGATTATAATTATTAGAGTTTATATTTCTTAAATATCTTTTAAATCTCTTTAACTTTCTATAATTACTTTAACTATATTAATAAACTTAATTACTTATTACTATCTTATAGTAGTTTAGATTAATAATAGCTAAGTAGAGATAATTATTAAAAATAATATCAAGTTTATAATGCTTTTTATATTTAAATAATAGATAAAACTTATAAGTAAAAACTAAAGACTTTAGTATATTTATTACTTTCGAGATAATATATTTAAAAGTTAATTTAAATTTATTATTAAATAGAAGGTTATTAATATAAAGACTATATTAGAAAACGAATTTAGTATAAAAGTTATATAAATCTATTAGATAATTATAATTTATATTAAATATTATTATCTTAGATTTTTTCTAAATAATAACGATAATATAACTAGTAATAAAAATAAAAATACTATATCTAGAATTTTAGTTAAAAGAGATATTATATAATTATTTAAATATAATTTCTATTTTAGCTTATATTCAATTATTTAAAGTATTACTTAATTAGTTTATTACTAAATTATTATAAATAAAATAAAAGTTCTTATTAATAATTTTTAAAAAATAGTTTACTAATACTACTACTAATATATATATTTAACTATATTTATCTTCTTTTACTTTATAGTCTATTATATTTATCTAGCTTTAAATCGTATTTATACTTATAAATCTAATAATACTAATATTAAGTTTAGAAATAAGTAAGATTTTTAAAAAATATAAGAAGATATATAAAATTATATAATAAGTTAAAATAGAAAAAGCTTTATTATAAATAGTTAAACTAAGTTAAATAATTTCTTCTAAATTATTTCTTTATTTCTTTTAAATAGTCTTGATTCTATAAACAAAGTTAATTAGATTATTTTAAATAAAGTTAAGATAAGTATATAATATATCTAATTTTTTTCTTTTTTTAAATTCTATTTTACTTTAATTTAATAATTTTTAAATTATTTAATTACTTTTTTTATATTCAAATCTATTTTACTATTATAGTAAATCGATATAGATTTCTTGAAGAATTTATTTATTTTTATTTTTTAAAGCTTTATTTATAAATTTAATAGAATAAAGATTCTTTATTTATTATAAAGAGACTAGTAGTAGAAAGTTATATTATAATAAAGTTAGAAGTTTACTAGATTTTTAATTCTTTTATTTAAAAGCTTTTCTTATATTTAATTATAGTATAGCTTCTTTAATATATATTCTTCTTTTTACTTCTTAGTATATAACTATATAATAATATACTATAGAAATCTAATAAAAAATAAAATTATATTATTTTTAGAATTAATAATTATAAAGTTAAAAAAGTCGAAAGACTTTAAAAGTTTATATATATATAATAATTATATAGTTTATATACTTGAAGTATATATATACTAGGTATACTTATAAATTTATTTTACTACTAAAAGTAATTTTAAAAATCTATTAATTAAAGTTAATATAATATATATAAAGATTACTTATATAATAAACTTAATATATCCGGATTATTATAAATTAAAATAGTATATATATTATATTAATTTATAATATATTCTTATACTACTTATAATATTTATTTAGTACTTTATTAATTAAAGAATTAGTTTTATAAAAATATAAAAATATTATAATATAAAGTTTTATATATTAAGTTTTCTACTTTATATTCTACTTCTTTAATTTCCTAAAAACTAAATAGGTAATAGAATAATAGAGTATTTTATTTATAAGTAACTTTATAAACTATTAAGAATTTAATAGAGTATTAAGAATTTAATAGAATATTAAAAATATAATATTACTTTAACTTACTAAGCGAAGTTTTATTTACTAGACTTTTAAATTAAACTTAGACTATTTATATTAAAATTAATAAGATAAATAACTATATCTAATTATATATTTATTATACTTAAAAATATTTAAGTATATAAATAATTTTTAATTTTAGTCTATATAATATTAAGTTAAACTTAAATTATTTATATAAAAAATATATTTTATATAACTTCGAAAATAGTTTTAGTAAAAAGTAATTACGATTTATTCTTTTAAATAAGTTAAAAGCTTTAGTAACTAACTCTAAAACTTATATATAATAATAAGATTTAGTAAGAAATTATAAAATATCTTTAAAGAGTTTAATATTATAATATTTATAAAAATAAACTCTCTCTCTTAATATATATATATAAAAAGATTAAACTTTTTTTTTTCTTATATATATATAAGAAAGTTAAACTCTTTTCCTTCTTATATATATATAAAAAAGATAGTATAATAAATTAAACTTTTATTAAATATATTTAATAAACTTTCTAATTACTATATTAAAATAATAAGAAGTTATATCTCGATTTATTATTATATAGTATTATATACTTTAAATATATACTCTCTTAATATTATATATAACTTTTTACTATATATAAGCTTTTAAGATTTTAAGATCTTTTTAACTTTTTAGTTATTAATTCTAAGAATAGTATAATTTTATTCTTTATTAAATTCTTATAATATATTATTATAAATAAACTCTTTTCTTTAATATATATAGTTATTAAAAAGAAAGTTTTAAATAAACTAACTTTTATTTAAATTAGAGTTTAAAAGAAATTAAGAAAGTTTATTATATTAAACTAGTTTTTATTTAGATAGTAATAGTAATAAATAACTAGAATTTATTATTCTAATTAAAAAAAGTTAATTTAATTATTTTCTATTTATTAATCTATTTAAATAAAAGATATTTTAATTAAACTTTATTAGTATATATAATAGTATATTTTATTTAAGATATTATTTAAGCTAAATATTATATTAATATTTCTTATTTATTAATATTATCTATAAAGAAATAAATAGTTTTTAATCTAGATTTATATTAAAACTAAAATCTTACTATTCTAATTTTATAAATTAATATTCTATTTATCTTTTATTTATATAAAAAAAAAGAAAATAATCTATTTATCTAATTAATTTTAATACTTTTTTTTTAATTTCTAATATCCTTTTTTTACTTTTAGTATATTAACTTAAGTAGAATTTAAAAGTAAAATTAAAAGTAAAATTTAATATCTAGCTTTAATAGTAAGATTTAGCTTTATTTTACTAAAAAATTTATTCGATTTTTAAATAAAGAAGTTATAAGAGATTAATATAAAGATAATCTATATATTATTATTATTAAATTCTAAAACTATATCTACTTTATTATATCTAGAACTAAGATAAGTATTATAATTTATATTATATAGAAGATAAATATAATATAGTTAGTACTAATAGTAATTTTAGAATATAAATCTATATTAATATATCTATAATCCTATATAGAAGTAATAAGATTTTATAACTAAGTAATTATTCTTAATATAAAGATAGTTTAGATTAAAATAAACTAAGTTATTATATAAATAAATTAGAAATTTATCTTTATTATAAATAGTTATATATATAATATAATATAAATAGAATATTTTTAAAAGGAATTACTTATAAATTATAAAAGTTAGTTTTATTAAATTCTACTTTACTACTTTTATTTTCTTATTTATAATCGCTTAATTATTCTTTGTAATTACTTATATATTATATTAGAAATATTAGTCTAAGCTAATTAAATAACTAAGTTTATAAAATATAAATAATAAGAGTTTTATAAAGATATTATTATTTACCTCTTTATAACCTTTAATTTAAATAAGAGAATAAAGAGAATAAATCTAATAATCTTTATTAGATATAAAAAATATATAATAAAAGTAACTTCTAATAAGTATTATATAATATCTAGTTTGTTTTAAAATATATATATAATTATCTTAATATATATTTAACTTAGTAGATAGTATTATAAAAATAAAAGAGTTAAATAAAATAGTAAGTAAATATTTAAAGTAAAGATTTAAACTTTAGTTTAATAAGATAAAAGATCGAAATATAAATATAATATATAAGAAGTATATTAGAGATATAAAGTAATATATTATAATATAAAAAAGTAAAAGAATATTTAAGGATTTAAAGAGAAAGTAATAACTTTATAATTATAATTTCCTATTTTTCGAAAGTAAAGTTTAAATATTATTTTTATTATTTACTTACTTTTATTATTACTTATATAATTTACTATAATTGTAAGTTAAAGTTGATCTTATTTAAAGTTAGTTTTAACTTAGCTATATTAAATATAGATTATTATTTTAATAAAGTTTATCTCTTATATAAACTAAATAAATTAAAAGCTTATTTATATAATTATAAGTAAATTAGTATATATTTATATATAGAGAGATAGATTTAAATATTATAATACTAATTAGTTTTATTATTAATAAAATAAACTATTTAAAAAAAAGAATTCTATAATTTATAATAACTAATTAAGTATAATCTAGATTTTATTATTTTTAATTATATAATACTTTATTAAATATATACTCTCTTATTTTATTTCTTATTATTCTAGTTAAATAATATTTAGTTGAATTTATATTCTTATATATAACTTCTTCTTTATTATTCTAGTTAAAGAATATATAATTATATATATACTCTTTTATACTTTTTTATTATTCTAATTAAATAATACTTAGTTATATCTAATAATTTTAATTATATAGTAATCTAAGGACTATAAGCTTAAAGAATAATTACTTTATTTTATTAAATAGAGATAATAAACTTATTAAATTATTATATTAATATAATAAAAGTTAATATCTTTATTAGAATTTTAAGTAGAAACTATATAATATTCTAGATATCTTAGATATTCTAAATATCTTAAATATTTTAAATAAATTAAGATAATTAAAATAATTAAGATAACTATAATAATAATAATGATTTTAATAATTATAACAAATATAATAATTACGATTATAATAAATTAAACCTTTATTAAATATATTTAATAAACCTTCTAATTATTATACTAAGATAATAAAGAGTTATACTTCAATTAGTTATTATATAATATTATATATTTTAAATATATACCTTTTTAGTATTATATATAACCTTTTACTATATATAAGCTTTTAAAATTTTAAAATCTTTTTAACTCTTTAGTTATTAATTTTAAAAATAATATAATCTTATCTTTTATTAAATTCTTATAATATATTATTATAATAATAATTATAATAATTATAATAATTATAATAACTATAATAACTAGGATAACTAAAATAATTAAAATAACTAGTATAATAAGACTATTAGTAAAAGTACTAAATAATTTTAGAATTTATAATTAAAGAATTAAGAAGATTCTAAGATTAAGAGAGTTTATATATAATAAGAAGTTATATATACTACTTAAGTTATATATATTTAAAATATATACTAATAATTAATAATAATCGAAAGTAGTTAATAATAATCGAAAGTAATTAATAATAATCGATATTAGTTAAAAGTAGTTAATAATAATTATTTAGAATATAATATTATCTTTTTTTTTTAAAAAAGCTTATTCTCGAGTATCTTAATTAATAGTCGAGTTATATTTTATAAAGTTAAATAATAAATATAAGTAGTTAAATAATTATAATAACTATATATAAATTATTATATATAGTATATATTTAAACTTGCTAAATAAAGTTAATTAATTAGCTAGAATATTATATTAAAAATATTACTAATTACTAACTTTAAATTAAATAAATTATTTAAAGTTTTATTTTTTTTTCTTTATATATAACTCTTCTTTTAATAATTTAATATTCTAAAGTTATTTAATACTTTTATTAATAATCTTA
>JANHAA010000316.1:0-25959 GCA_026225975.1 Clarireedia hainanense | reverse complement strand
AATTTAATATAAACTTTATATTTAAATATATCTTTAAAGTAGATTAAAATATTATCAAAGTATATAATATAAAAAATATTTAAATAGTTAAAGAGAATATTATTTATATAATATTAATATATTGTAAAGTTATTAGTTAATCTAAATAGTATAACTTTATATTTATAAACTCTATAGTATATATAGAATATAGTATACTCTTTTGAAACTAGATCTATTTTAATATAATAGAATATTTATTTAATATCTAGTTTAGTAAAGATTTTTATATAAAAGATATAAATAAAAGTTTTATTAATAAGTAGTAGTAGATAGTAATCTTTACAAGTAAATATATTAAGTATTTAAAAATTAATATAGAAATATTATAATCTATTTAACTTCTTAATAAAAAAGATTAAAGTAATAAATAAAGTTTAGTTTAGTTTGATAAATCCTTTAATTAGATTTTTAATAAAGTATTCTTTAATAATCTCTAATTCTTTAATTAATATCTTATATAATAAACTATAACGAAATTTACTTTTTATACTTTCTTCTAAAATAATCTTATAGTTATAAGGATAGTAAAGTAATAGAGTATTTAACTTAGATTTAGAGAATATAACTAAGAATTCCTAGTACTTATCAAAGATCGAAAGTTTAATATTAATCTCAAATAAAGAAGTTATAATAGTTAATTAGAATTAAAGAATAGAATATAATTATCTAAGTAATAAGAGAGTAATTTATTTATTTTCCTAGTTAGTTTATTATTCTTTAAATAGTTAATTAATCTTATAGATCGAGATAATATTTAGTTTATATTAATTATTTTAATAATAAAGTATATAGAGAATAGCTCTAAAAATTATATATAAATTGATAATCTTCTTTAAATAATTTGCTTAAAACTTTTAAAGAGGCTTAGACTTTCTAATAATAACTAAGAGTTATATTAACTATTTATTTTTAAAAGTAATCTCTATTATTTTAAATATATAAACTTAATCTTTTAGAAATATTCTATATAACTTAATCGATTATAGAATTGTAAATATAATTATAATAAGGATTAATTCAACTTTTTAAATTATTAAGTAAAGTAAAATTTCTTTTACTTTAGTATATTATAATATTATTAATATAGATATTAAAATAATTATTTAATTATCTAAGTAATCAATACTAACTTATTATCTTTAATACTTATTTAACTTATAATCTTATTAGTTTATATCCTTCTAATATTCGTAATTGATTATATAAGGATTAAGATCAATATAAATATATATTATAAATCGAGAGTAAATTTAGTTAGGAAGTAAATCTATAAACTAATATAGTTAATATTATTTATAATCTAAGAAAATTTGATTTTCGAATAACTATATCTTTCTAAAGATTATAAAATATATAAAGTAGATAATTAAAAAGGGGATATAAATCTAAAATCGATTATTAATAAATAGATTTAAATAAATATAATAAGAGATTTCTTAATCTTTCTTATTATTATAGCTTTTAACTAATAAAAGTATCTTTAGTTTTTTTACTATAATCTTCTAAATAAAGTTAAGTATTTTAAGAAATATAATATTAACAAAAGTAAAGCTATTTACTTCTAAATTAATAAAAATTTTAATTTAGAATAAATATTGATTTCTTACTAGTATATAAGAGAATATTATATACTTTCCTTCTAACAACTTAGTTAAATCTAAATATCTTATATTTCTAATTCTACTTAATAAAAAGTCTTTTACTAAGTATAATCTTTTACTCGATTATTGATTATATAAGTAGTAGTAATAGTCTTAACCTTATATTTATCTTCTTACTCTTATTCGCTTATAATATTAAAGTATTTCTCTTAGTTAAAAGAGTTAATATTAATAATATTAATATAATAAAGAGTATTATTATAAGAATAGTTAGAGATACTCTTGAAAGGAGAATTATCTTTTAGTCTATTTTAAAAAGTAGATATAGTATTTCTTAATATAAAGTAAAAAGGTATTTTATTTATAATAAGATTAGTTAATACTAATAAAGTAAAATAGTTAAGATTAGTTTTATAATTTAGTAAAAGGTAATTAGTTTAATTAATAATAATTTCTTTACTAGTTTTAATCGAAATACTAGTAAAACAATATATAGAGATAGATATTATAGGAATATAAGTAGATCGAAATAAAGTTAATAATTTATTAATATTATCTTATTATTCTAAGAAGTTTAAATATTAGATTAATTCTTATAGAAAGATAGTCTGATATTAGATTAACTTAATCTAATTCTAGTAATATCTAGTAAGTTTAAAAGAGAAATCCTTTTAAATTATCTTTTTTAAAACTTTATTAATAGAAGTTAGAATATAGAGTTGATAGTAAAACTCTTTAAATAAAGATATTAGTTTAGAGGTAGTTATAAATAATATATAATACTTACTTTTAATAAAGATAAACTTAGAATTATTATAAAAAAGTAAGTATAATTCCTTAACTAATTGTTTTATAAACAAGAGTAGTTTTTATAGAAATAAACTTTTAAAGTAATTAAAAGTAGTATTTTTAATTTGATTACTAATATACTTACAAGCTTAGTATTCGTTGAAATAAATATATATAACTAGTCTATTAAGAACTATATATTTCTATAAAAATAAAGGAATATTAGAACTATTATTAAACTTATTAATAAAATTAATAACTTAGGAGAATTAGATTAAATTAATACTAAATAAAGAGAAGTTATAAGTTAGATATATATAAGAAAGTAAGTTATAAACTTTACTAGTCTCTTAGATATAAATATATAAAGTAAATAAGTTATATTTAAAACTATATTATCTAAATATCTCTTTTATAAGTAATTTAATTATTTCTCGAAATAATCGTTTATTAGAAACTCTCAATTTAGTAATAAACTCTAATTACTTTATAAAGATAATTAATTAATCTTTTATAGATTATATTTATTAAAGTTATACTAAAAGGAAAATAGTTATAATATTAAAAGTAATACTAATAGAAATATAAATAGAGATTAGTTTAGTAATTTAAACTTATTATAACTTTAATTACTTTTATTAAATTATAGCTTATACTTATAATTTTAAAATCAATTAAATTAGTATAATTAACTTATTATTTATTAAAGATAAAATAGAGTTTTGATTTTAAAGTTAAGAGAATAAAAGATTAATTACTTTACTTTTTCTTTTATTTCTCTTTTCTATATTAATATTAAAATCTATAAAAGTATTATTAATATACTAAGCTTTTAAATCATTATTAATATCCTTTAGATCTTTAAGATAAGAGTATCTAAAAGGGAGAATTATATTAGATATAGAGTTTTAATTTTATTATAATATCTTTATACTTCTCTTAAATATTTTATATTTAATATCTCAAGAAGAAGATATATTATTAAGTAGAATTAGTTTATAGAGGAAATAAGATTTAAAGGAAGTTGTAAAAAAAGTAGAAGTAAAAGTAAAAGTTGTAGAAAAGAGGTAAATAAGTAAATAGTAAGAATAAAAGAAATAATAAAGGTAATAATAAAGGTAATAATATTTATATTATTATTTAGTAGAATAAACTTTTTCTTAATAACTCTAGTAGTTTTCTAAATAAGGAGAATTATAAGTAAAGTATTATTTAGAAGACTATTAGTTAGCTAAAGAGTTTAATATTGAATTATTAATAATATAATAATATACTATAAGAATCTAATAAAGGAAAAGATTATATTATTCTTAAAATTAATAACTACGAAGTTAAGAAGGTTAAAAGGCTTTAAAGACTTATATATATATAGTAGTTATATATATTATATACTTAAAGTATATATATATTAAGTATATTTATAAGTCTACTTTACTACTAAATAATCTTATAAGATCTATCAGCTAAGATCAATATAATATATATAAAGATCACTTGTATAATAAATTTAATATATCCGAATCATTATATTATATAGTATTTAGGATTATAGAATAAGATTAATTACTTAATTATATAAATATATAATTAACTCTTCTAAACTAATTTATATCTATATAGATATTAAAGCTTATAATATTTATTATAATATTATTAAAGATTAGTAATCTTTATATATAATAAAGAGCTTTTATTAATATATTATAATCCTTATTTATATTTTCTTTATAAATTATAGAATTAAATAAAACTACTTTCTAAATAAGAAAATCTTACTAATTCTTATAAATAAGATAATAAGTTTTAAAAAGAGAGGAATTAATTAATTATATTTTTATTATTTATATATATTTAGCTATTATCTAACTATAATACTTTAAGAATAAATAGTTAATATAACTTCTAATTATTATTAGAAAGTTTAAATCTTTTTAAAAGCTTTAAATAAATTGTTTAAAGAAGATTATTAATTTGTATATAATCTTTAAAACTATTTTTTATATACTTTATTACTAAGATAACTAATATAAATTAAATACTACTTTGATTTATAAGATCGACTAATTACTTAAAAAGTAATAAACTAACTAGAAAAATAAATAAACTACTTTCTTATTATTTAAATAATTATATTCTATCTTCTAATTTTAATTAACTATTATAGTTTTCTTATTTAAAATTAATATTAAATTCTCGATCTTTAATAAATACTAGGAATTCTTAGTTATATTCTTTAAATCTAAGTTAAATACTTTACTACTTTATTATCTTTATAATTATAAGATTACTTTAGAAGAAAGTATAAAAAATAAACTTTATTATAGTTTATTATATAAGATATTGATTAAAGAATTAAAGATTATTAAAGAATATTTTATTAAGAACTTAGTTAAAAGATTTATTAAATTAAATTAAACTTTATTTACTATTTTAATCTTTTTTATTAAAAAGCTAAATAGATTATTATACTTTTATATTAATTTCTAGATACTTAATATATTTATTTATAAGGATTATTATTTATTACTACTTATTAATAAGACTTTTACTTATATTTCTTATATAAAAATCTTTACTAAATTAGATATTAAATAAATATTCTATTATATTAGAATAAACTTAGTTTTAGAAAAGTATATTATATTCTATATATATTATAAAGCTTATAAATATAAAGTTATACTTTTTAGATTAACTAATAATCTTATAATATACTAATATTATATAAATAATATTCTTTTTAACTATTTAGATATTTTTTATATTATATACCTCGACGATATTTTAATTTACTTTAAAAATATACTTAAGTATAAAGTTTATATTAAGCTAATTTTATAATATCTCTAAAATACTAGATTATAAGTTGATTTTAAGAAATATAAATTTAATATTATTTATACTAAGTATTTAAGATTTATTATCTCGACTAATAATATAAAAGTAGATTTTAAGAAAGTTATTATAATATAATAATAAGTTTATTCTTTAATAATAAAAAGTATATAATTATTTCTTAGATTTTATAATTTTTATAAATATTTTATTTATAATTTTAGTATTATAACTAAACTACTTATTAATTTAACTAAAACTAATATTCTATTTTATTTTAATAAAAGTTACTAACTAGCTTTTAATATATTTAAATATATATTAATAAGTATACTACTCTTTTAATATTATAACTACTTACTTTCTTATATACTAGAAATAGATATATTAAATAATATTATAATAAATATACTTTTGTAGAAATATAATAATAATTAACTTTTTATAATATTCTTCTTTAAAATAATATAGTTAGCTAAGCTAAACTATTATAATAACTATATATAAGTTATTATATATAATATATATTTAAACTTACTAAACAAAGTTAATTAACTAGCTAAGATATTATATTAAAAGTATTATTAATTATTAACTCTAAGTTAAATAAACTATTTAAAACTTTATTTCTTCTTTTATATATAGCTTTTCTTTTAGTAATTTAATATTCTAAAGTTATTTAATATTTTTATTAATAGTCTTATTATATTATATTAAACTCTCTTTACTTTATATATAGTATTATCTCAATATTAGAAATAATTTAAAATATTTAATTAGAAAAGTAATCTATATATAAATACTTTATTAAAAGATAATTAACTCTTTTAATCTTTTTAAATACTTTGTAAACTTTGAAATTATTTTAATATTTATATACTTAATTTTATAAATTCCTAAATTAAAGTTTAAATAATATTACTAAAAAAGCGATTATAAAAAAACTTAATTAAAGATTTTTTTATATAATCTCTTTAGGTTTTATAAAGATTTTATAAATAACTATATTAGAACTAGTTAGTAGATTAAAATATAGTAAAAATTAGATTATAACTTTTAAAGTTAGTATCTAAATATTAATATTTAAAACTTATTAGAATTACTTTATATATTAGTATTTCGCAACTAACTATAACTATCTCTTACTTCTCGATTCGAATATTATTCCTAAATTAAATAATAAATAAATATTTTTCTTCTTCTTCTTAATTTAATAAACTTTAATTAGTTACTTAAGATTTTTTATTAATCTTTATACTAATCGATATTTACTAGATTACTTTTTATTTCTATATTTAGATATCCTACTTAAACTTACTTCTTTATATATAATGAAAATTCTTACTTATAAGTAACTTCCCTTTTATTTATTCAAAGTAATTATATTTATAATTACTTTATTTATTTATTACTTCTCTTTTCTTTTCTTCAGAGATAATAAAATAGTTAATTATTAATAAGATAGTAATTAAGTTTATAATATTATATTAATAGCTTAATACTTAAATTAAAGACTTTGTAAATTAATTTAAAACTATTTATATTAAAAACACTTTCCTTTATTCTTTTTACTTTTATTTAAATATATAATCTAAATTATAAAACTTAGATAAGTTTAATAGTTTCTACTTTAATATATAGCTACTAACTATTAAAGCTAAGTTATAAGTTGATAATAAAGTTATAAAAGATAAAACTACTAAATTCTACTATATCTTTTTAAACTTTAAATCAAATATCTAGCTTTTCAATTTAGTTTGAACTTGATAATTATATAATAGCTTGATAATCAATTATATAAATTTAATAACTTTAAAGAGTTTATATACTTTATATAATATTTTACAAATTTATATTTATCTATATTTATACTTATACCTCTAGTTTAGTCTTAGTAGTAATAGTAATTACTTTACTTTACTTATAGTTAGTTTTATTATTTATAAGTATTATCGTTTAAACTTATAGATATAAATATAATTAAGATTAAAAAATAAATTAAAGATAATTTAGATTAAAAGATCTTCTTTACTTTTACTTTCTTTTAAAATTATTATTTGTTTAAAACTTTAAAATATTCTTTTAAAATATTTAAAAGTAAGCTTTTTTGAAAAAGAAAGTAATATAATAACTATATATAAATTATTATATATAATATATATTTAAACTTACTAAGCAAAGTTAACTAACTAGTTAAGATATTATATTAAAAGTATTACTAATTATTAGCTCTAAGTTAAATAAGTTATTTAAAGTTTTATTCCTCTTTTTATATATAATTTTTCTTTTAATAGTTTAATATTCTAAAGTTATTTAGTATTTTTATTAATAGTCTTATTATAATTACAAAGTATATAATAAAGAAATACTTATAATTATTAAATTATTCAATAACTAGTAAATTAAGTTTATATTAATTTTATATTAAATTTATATTTATATAGATTACAAGATATTAAAATATTTTATAATTACTAAATTCTTGAATATATAATAAACTTGATAAACTAAACTCTTTATAGATTATAACTTCTTAATTATATATTACTTAGAAAAAGATAATTCTCTTATAGATATATTAACTTATAAAGTTAATAAACTATTATTATAAAATAAATAAAAGAAGTGAAATAGATTATAATAATTTTTATATAATAGTTAAATTAATTTAAAAATCTTTAATAATTTACTAATTAATATTATTATATTTAATACTTTTAACTTCTTTTTATTCTTGATTTTCTTTATTAACTATCTCTTTAAAACTAACTATAATTTAAAGAGTTTATAAAGTTTAAAAGTCTAAACTATTTATAATAATCTCTATTTAACTTTTAAAAATAATCTTTTTTTATATAATAATCATTTTATTATTCTTAATACTTAGAATCTCTATATACTATTTATTCGCGAGGTATATAATTCTATATTAATTATATATTCTAATATCAAGAAAACTACTTTTCTATTTACTAAGTTATATTATTAATATAGATTAGTTATTTTAATATATATATATATATCTATAACTATTATACTTATTATAGAAACTAAGTTTTTTATAATAAGATATTAAAATTACTTTACCTCTTATTAATCTTTATATATATATAGGAATATATTATAATAGATTATTATAGTTTTAATAAGAATAAATATAATTTTAATAATATTCTAATTATTATTAATCGTTTTAATAAGTAAATAATTACTATTCTATATTATAAGATAATTGATATTTAAAAACAAGTCTAGTTATATTTATAATATATCTATTAATATTATAATTTACTTATAATAATACTTTTTAATTATAATTTATAGTTTATTTCTTTCTTCTAGAAAGAGTTTAATACTATATTTGAAATTTAAATTAAACTCTTAACTATTAATTACTTATAAATAGATAGTTAAACTAAGATTTATAATTAGTATTTATAAAAAAAACTTCGACTTTTTATTAATTATTATTAAGATAATTAGTTTAAATTTCTATTAATAATAGATTATACTTAGTTAATTCTATTCTATATATCTTTAAATAATATAAGTTTATTCGAAGTATTATATAGCTAAGAATTATAATATATATAGACTTAGAAGGAAAATAATTTATTATAACTTATAGATAATTTTAATATTATTAATATATATATATATACTTAGAGAAATCTAAAAACTTTGAAATATATCTACTAAGTAATTAAGAAAGTTTAAAAGTATATAACTTAAATAATTAATATATTATATTACTTAATCGACTTTAATATTAATAACTATATTTAACTAAATATAAATATCTATTTATTTAATAACTTTCTAAAAAGCTTGATTTTCTAATAAATAGATAGTTTAAAATTTTTATAAAAGTTAACTACTTTTTTAAGTTTAAACTATTTAAAATAATAAAGATATATTCTATATTCCTTATTAATAAATTAAGAAAGGCTTTAAATAATCTAATTTCTAGATAAATTAATAACTTTTTATTATTTATTAATATTACTAGTAAAAAGGAATAAAAAGTAAAGAAGATTTTTACTTATTATAAATAATATTGATCTCTAGAATACTATATATAATAATTTAATTATAATATTAATTTGATATAGTATAAAGTATTTAACTTTAAAATAGTTTTATATTTACTTAATATATTCTACTTAGAAAATCTCTCTTTATTTAATTCTTTAATATTTTTTCTAAAGTAACTATAATTATATTAAATAAAAAAGAATAATTATAAGTATTTTAAAAGTAATTATCTTATAATTTTAATATAAAGATAATAGTTCTTTAAATAATTAAATATATAATTATAAGTAGATTTATAATAATTTTAACTTACTTATTATATTTATTTGAATTTTTATATTAATTAATCTTTTTATATTTATTAACTATTTTTACTTAATATAATTAATAGATTTAAGATATTTAAAAGTAAACTTTTTTAAAAAGAAGAGTAATATAATAATCTAAATATATTAAATTTATTATATAAATAATCTTTATATATATTATATTAATTTTAACTAATAAAACTTATAAGATTATTTAATAGTAAAATAGACTTATAAATATACTTAGTATATATATACTTTAAGTATATAATCTATATAACTACTATATATATATAAGCTTTTAAAGTTTTTCAACTTTTTTAACTTTGTAGTTATTAATTCTAAAAATAATATAATCTTATCTTTTATCGAATTCTTATAATATATTATTATACTATTAGTAAAAGTACTAAATAACTTTAGAATTTATAATTAAAGAGTTAAAAAGAGTTTAAAATTAAAAGAGCTTATATATAGTAAAGAGTTATATATATTATTTAGATTATATATACTTAAAGTATATATAGGTAGTTGATAATAGTTAATAACAATTAATAATAGTCGATATTAATCGAAAGTAATTAATATTAATTATTTAGAATATAATATTACCTTTTCTTTCTAAAAAAACTCGTTTTTAAATATCTTAATTAGTAGTTAAGTTATATTCTATAAAGTTAAATAATAAGTATAAATAGTTAAATATATAATAATATATTATAAGAATTTAATAAAGGATAAAATTATATTATTCTTAGAATTAATAATTATAAAGTTAAAAAAGTTAAAAAGCTTTAAAAGTTTATATATATATAGTAGTTATATAAGTTATATACTTATAGTATATATATATTAAATATATTTATAAGTTTACTTTACTACTATATAATCTTATAAACTCTATTAACTAAAATTAGTATAATATATATAAAGATTATTTATATAATAAACTTAATATATATAAATTATTATATTACTTTTCTCTTTAAGAAAGTTTACTTTTAAGTATTCTAAATATATTAATTATATTAAGTAAAAATAATTAATAAATATAAGAAGATTAATTTTATATAAAAATTTAAATAAATATAATAAATAAGTTAAAACTATTATAAATCTACTTATAATTATATATCTAATTATTTAAAAAACTATTACTTTTATATTAAAGTTATAAGATAATTACTTTTAAAATATTTATAATTATCCTCTTTTATTTAATATAATTATAATTACTTTAAAAGAAGTATTAAAAGATTAAATAAAAAGAAGTTTTCTAAATAGAATATATTAAATAAATATAAAGTTATTTTAAAGTTAAATACTTTATATTATATTAAGTTAATATTATAATTAAACTATTATATATAGTATTCTAAAGATTAATATCATTTATAATAAATAAAAATCTTCTTTACTTCTTATTTCTTCTTATTAATAATATTAATAAATAGTAAAAAGTTATTAATTTATTTAGAAAGTAGATTATTTAAAACTTTTTTTAATTTATTAGTAAAAAATATAAAGTATATTTTTATTATTTTAGATAATTTAAACTTAAAGAAGTAATTAACTTTTATAAAGATTTTGAAATATCTATTTATTAGAAAATTAAGTTTTTTAGAAAATGATTAAATAGGTAAATATCTTATATCTAATTAAATATAATTACTAATATCAAAGTTAATTAAGTAATATAATATATTAGTTATTTAAGTTATATACTTTTAAGTTTTCTTAATAATTTAATAAATATATTCTAAAGCTTTTAGATTTCTTTAAATATATATATATATATTAATAATATTAAAATTATCTATAAGTTATAATAAATTGTTTTTCTTCTAAATTTATATATATTATAATTCTTAGCTATATAGTATTTTAAATAGACTTATATTATTTAGAGATATATAAAGTAAAATCAATTAAATATAATTTATTATTAATAGGAATTCAAATTAATTATCTTAATAATAGTTAATAAAAAGTTAAAGTCTTTTTTATAAATACTAATTATAAATTTTAATCTAACTATCTATTTATAAGTAATTAATAATTAAGAGTTTAATTTAAGTTTCTAATATTATATTAAACTTTTTTTAGAAAGTAAAGATAAATTATAAACTATAATTAAAAAGTATTATTATTATAACAATATATTGTAAGAATCTAATAAAGGATAAGATTATACTATTCTTAAAATTAATAATTATAAAGTTAAAAGAGTTGAAAAGCTTTAAAAGCTTATATATATATAGTAGTTATATAAGTTATATATTTAAGATATATATATACTAGGTATACTTATAAGTTTACTTTATTACTAAGATAATCTTAGGAATCTACTAGTTAAGATCAATATAATATATATAAAGATTATTTATATAATAAACTTAATATATCTAGATTATTATATTATCTCTCTTTCTAAGAAAACTTACTTTCAAGTATCTTAAATCTACTAATTATATTAGGTAAGAATAGTTAATAAATATAAGAAGATTAGTTTAATATATAAAAATTTAAATAAGTATAATAGATAAGTTAAAATTATTATAAATCTATTTATAGCTATATATTCAATTATCTAAAAAACTATTACTTTTATATTAAGGTTATAAGATAATTACTCTTAAAATACTTATAGTTATCCTCTTCTACTTAATATAATTATAGTTACTTTGAAAGGAATATTAGAGGATTAAATAAAAAGAGGTTTTCTAAGTAGAATATATTAAGTAAATATAAAGTTATCTTAAAGTTAGATATTTTATATTATATTAAATTAGTATTATAATTAAGCTATTATATATAGTATTCTAAAGATTAGTATTATTTATAATAAGTAAAAATCTTCTTTATTTTTTATTCCTTCTTATTAATAATATTAATAAATAGTAAAGAGTTATTAATTTATTTAAAATATAAATTATTTAAAACCTTTTTTAATTTATTAGTAAAGAATATAAAGTATATTTTTATTATCTCGAGTAATTTAAACTTGAAAAAATAGTTAATCTTTATAAAGATCTTAAAATATTTACTTATTAGAAAATCAAGCTTTTTAGAAGGTTATTAGATAAATAAATATTTTATATTCAACTAAATATAGTTATTAATATCAAAGTCGATTAAACGATATAATATATTAATTATTTAAACTATATATTCTTAAGCTTTCTTAATAGTTTAATAAATATATTCTAAAGCTTTTAGATTTCTCTAAGTATATATATATATATTAATAATATTAAAATTATCTATAAGTTATAATAAGTTAATTTCCTTCTAAGTCTATATCTATTATAATTCTTAACTATATAATACCTCGAATAAACTTATATTATTTAAAGATATATAAAGTAAAATCAACTAAGTATAATTTATTATTAATAAGAATTTAGACTAATCGTCTTAGTAGTAGTTAATAAAAAGTCGGAGTCTTTTCTATAAGTATTAATTATAAATCTTAGTTTAACTATCTATTTATAAGTAATTAGTAGTTAAGAGTTTAACCTAAATTCTAAGTATAATATTAAACTTTTTCTAAAAGAAGAAAATAAATTATAGATTATAATTAAAAAGTATTATTATAAGTAGATTATAATATTAATAGATATATTATAAATATAACTAAGTTTATTCTTAAATATCGATTATCTTATAATATAAAATAATAATTACTTATTTACTAAAACGATTAATAATAATTAAAATATTATTAAAACTATATTTATCTTTATTAAAACTATAATAGTTTATTATAATATATTCTTATATATATATAAAGATTAGTAAAGAGTAAAGTAATCTTAGTATTTTATTATAAAAGATTAAACTTCTATAATAAGTATAATAGTTATAGATATATATATATACTAAAGTAACTAATCTATATTAGTAGTATAACTTAGTAAGTAAAAAAGTAGTTTTCTTAATACTAAGATATATAGTTAATATAGAATTATATACTTTATATATAAGTAATATATAGAGGTTCTAAGTATTAAAAATAATAAGATGATTATTATATAGAAGAAGATTACTTTTAAAAGTTAAGTAGAGATTATTATAAATAACTTAGACTTTTAAACTTTATAAACTCTTTAAATTATAATTAGCTTTAAAGAGATAATTAATAAGAAGAGTTAAAAACAAAAAGAAATTAAAGGTATTAAATATAATAATATTAATTAGTAAATTATTAAAGATTCTTAAATTAATCTAACTATTATATAAAAGTTATTATAGTTTATCTTACTTCTTTTACTTATTTTATAATAATAGTTCGTCGACTTTACAAGTTAATATATCTATAAGAGGATTATTTTTTCTTAAATAATATATAATTAGAAAGTTATAGTTTATAAGAAGTTTAGTCTATTAAACTTATTATATATTTAAGGATTTAGTAATTATAAAGTATTCTAATATCTTATAATCTATATAAATATAGATCTAATATAAAGTTAATATAAGTTTAACTTATTAGTTACTAAATAATTTAATAATTATAAATATTTCTTTATTATATATTTCGTAGTTTAGCTTAGCTAATTATATTATCTTTAAGAAAAATACTATAAAGAGTTAGTCTTTATTATATTTTTACGAAAATATATTTATTATAATACTATTTGATATATCTATTTCTAATATATAAGGAAGTAAATAGTTATAATATTAAAAAAGTAATATATTTATTAGTAAATACTTAAATATATCGAAAGCTAGTTAATAACCTTTATTAAAATAAAATAGAGTATTAACTTTAGTTAAATTAATAAGTAGTTTAGTTATAATATTAAAATTATAAATAAAATATCTATAAAAATTATAAAATCTAAGAAATAATTATATACTTTTTATTATTAAAGAATAAACTTATTATTATATTATAATAACTTTCTTAAAATCTACTTTTATATTATTAGTCGAGATAATAAATCTTAAATACTTAGTATAAATAATATTAAATTTATATTTCTTAAAATCAACTTATAATCTAGTATTTTAAAGATACTATAAAACTAACTTGATATAAGCTTTATACTTAAATATATCTTCAAAGTAGATTAAAATATTGTTAAAATATATAATATAAAAAATATCTAAATAATCAAAGAGAATATTATTTATATAATATTAATATATTATAAAGTTATTAGTTAATCTAAAAAGTATAACTTTATATTTATAAACTTTATAATATATATAAAATATAATATACTTTTCTAAAATTAAATCTATTCTAATATAATAAAATATTTATTTAATATCTAGTTTAATAAAGATTTTTATATAAGAGATATAAATAAAAGTCTTATTAATAAGTAGTAGTAAGTAGTAATCCTTATAAATAAGTATATTAAGTATCTAGAAATCGATATAAAAGTATAGTAATCTATTTAGTTTTTTAATAAAGAGAATTAAAGTAGCGAATAAAGTTTAGTTTAACTCGATAAATCTTTTAGCTAGATTTTTAATAAAGTATTTAATTTTAATAATATCTAGTAAATTTAAAAAAAAGATCTTTTTAGATTATCTCTTTTAAAACTCTATTAATAGAAGCTAGAATATAAAATTAATAATAAAACTTTTTGAATAAAGATATTAATCTCGAAATAGTTATAAATAATATATAATACTTACTTTTAATAAAAGTAGATTGAGAATTATTATAAAAAAGTAAGTATAACTTTTTAACTAATTATTCTATAAATAAAAGTAATTCTTATAAGAATAAACTTTCAAAGTAATTAAAAGTAATATTCTCGATTTAATCGCTAATATACTTATAAACTTAGTATTTATTAAAATAAATATATATAACTAGTTTATTAAAAACTATATATTTTTATAAAGATAAAGAAATATTAAAACTATTATTAAGCTTATTAATAAAATTAATAACTTAAGAAATTTAAACCGAATTAATATTAAATAAAGAGAGATTATAAATTAAATATATATAAGAAAGTAGATTATAAGTTTTATTAGTCTTTTAGATATGAATATATAAAGTTATTAAGTTATATTTAAAATTATATTATTTAAATATCTCTTTTATAAATAGTTTAATCGTTTCTCAAAATAATTATTTATTAAAAACTCTTAACTTAATAATAAACTTTAATTACTTTATAAAGATAATTAGCTAATCTCTTATAAATTATACTTATTAAAGTTATACTAAAGAGAGAGTAATTATAATATTAAAAGTAATATTAATAAAAATATAAATAGAGATTAGTTTAATAATTTAAACTTATTATAACTTTAATTATTCTTATTGAATTTTAGTTTATACTTATAATTCTAAGATCAATTAAGTTAATATAGTTAACTTACTATTTATTAAAAATAAAATAGAACTTTAATTTTAAAGTTAAAAAAGTAAAAGATTAATTATCTTATTTTTTCTTTTATTTCTCTTTTCTATATTAATATTAGAATTTATAAAAGTATTATTAGTATACTAAACTTTTAAATTATTATTAATATCTTTTAGATCTTTAAGATAAAGGTATTTAAAAAGGAGAATTATATTAAATATAGAGTTTTAGTTTTATTATAATATTTTAATACTTTTCTTAAATACTTTGTATTTAATATCTCGAGAAGAAGATATATTATTAAATAGAATTGATTTGTAGAAGAAATAAGATTTAAAAGAAGTTGTAAAAAAAGTAAAAGTAAAAGTAAAAGTTATAGAAAGAGAGTAAATAAGTAAGTAGTAGAAATAAAGAGAATAAAAGTAATAATACTTATATTACTATTTAGTAAAATAAGCCTTTTCCTAATAACTTTAATAGTTTCCTAAATAAGAAGAATTATAAGTAAAATATTATTTAGAAAGTTACTAATTAGTTAGAGAGATTAATATTAAGTTATTAATAATATAATAATATATTATAAGAATTTAATAAAAGATAAAATTATATTATTCTTAGAATTAATAATTATAAAGTTAAAAGAGTTGAAAAGTTTTAAAAGCTTATATATATATAGTAGTTATATAAGTTATATACTTAAAATATATATATACTAGATATATTTATAAGTTTATTTTACTACTAAGGTAATCTTAGGAATCTACTAACTAAGATTAGTATAATATATATAAAGATTATTTATATAGTAAGCTTAATATATCTAGATCGTTATAATTATAAGTAGATTATAATATTAATAAATATATTATAAATATAACTAGGTTTATTCTTAAATATTAATTATTTTATAATATAGAATAGTAATTGTTTATTTATTAAAATAATCAATAATAATTAGAATATTATTAAAACTATATTTATTTTTATTAAAACTATAATAGTCTATTATAATATATTCTTATATATATATAGAGATTAATAAGAGGTAAAGTAATTTTAATATCTTATTTTAAAGAACTAAACTTCTATAATAAATATAATAATTATAAATATATATATATACTAAAGTAATTAATCTATATTAATAATATAATTTAATAAGTAGAAAAGTAATCTTCTTAATACTAAGATATATAATTAATATAAAATTATATATTTTGTAAATAAATAGTATATAAAGATTCTAAGTATTAAGAATAATAAAATAATTATTATATAAAAGAAAATCACTTTTAAAAGTTAAATAAAGATTATTATAAATAGTTTAGACTTTTAAACTTTATAGACTTTTTAAATTATAATTAGCTTTTAGAAAATAGTTAATAAAGAGAATTAAAAATAAAAAAGAATTAAAAGTATTAAATATAGTAATATTAATTAGTAGTTTATTAAAAATCTTTAAATTAATTTAACTATTATATAAAAATTGTTATAATCTATTTTATTTCTTTTATTTATTTTATAATAATAGTTTATTAACTTTATAAGTTAGTATATTTATAAGAGGATTATCCTTTCTTAAACAATATATAATTAAGAAATTATAATTTATAAAAAGTTTAGTCTATTAAGTTTATTATATATTCAAGGATTTAGTAATTATAAAGTATTCTAATATTTTATAATCTATATAAATATAGATCTAATATAAAGTTAATATAAACTTAACTTACTAATTACTAAATAATTTAATAATTCTAAGTATTTCTTTATTATATACTTTATAATTCAGTTTAACTAGTTATATTATCTTTAAGAAAAATACTATAAAAAGCTAGTTATTATTATATTTCTATAAAAGTATATTTATTATAATATTATTTAATATATCTATTTCTAGTATATAAAAGAGTAAGTAATTATAATATTAAAAAAATAATATACTTATTAATATATACTTAAGTATATTGAAAGTTAGTTAATAACTTTCATTAAAATAGAATAAAGTATTAGTTTTGATTAAATTAATAAATAGTTTAGTTATAATATTAAAATTATAAATAAAATATTTATAAAAATTATAAAATCTAAGAAATAATTATATACTTTTTATTATTAAAGAATAAACTTATTATTATATTATAATAACTTTCTTAAAATCTACTTTTATATTATTAGTCGAGATAATAAATCTTAAATACTTAGTATAAATAATATTAAATTTATATTTCTTGAAATTAGCTTATAATCTAATATCTTAGAGATATTATAAAACTAGTTTAATATAAACTTTATACTCAAATATATCTTTAAAGTAGATTAAAATATTATTAAAGTATATAGTATAAAAAATATCTAAATAATTAAAGAGAATATTATTTATATAATATTAGTATATTATAAAATTATTAGTTAATTTGAAAAGTATAACTTTATATTTATAAACTCTATAATATATATAGAAAATAATATACTCTTTTAAAACTAAGTCTATTTTAATATAATAGAATATTTATCTAATATCTAGTTTAATAAAGATTTTTATATAAAAGATATAAATAAAAATCTTATTAATAAGTAGTAGTAAATAGTAATTCTTATAAATAAATATATTAAATATTTAGAAATTGATATAAAAATATAATAATCTATTTAGCTTCTTAATAAAGAGAATTAAAATAGTAAATAAAATTTAACTTAGTTTAATAAATCTTTTAACTAAATTCTTAATAAAATATTCTTTGATAATCTCTAATTCTTTAATTAATATCTTATATAGTAAGTTATAATAAAGTTTATTTTCTGTACTTTCTTTTAAAGTAATTTTATAATTATAAGAATAATAAAGTAGTAAAGTATTTAACTTAAATTTAAAGAATATAACTAAGAATTCTTAATATTTATTAAAAATCAAAGGCTTAATATTAATCTTGAATAAAAAAGCTATAATAGTTAACTAAGATTAAAAGATAGAATATAGTTATTTAAATAATAAAAGAGTAATTAATCGATCTTATAAATCGAAATAGTATTTAGTTTATATTAGTTATTTTAATAATAGAGTATATAAAGAGTAGCTTTGAAAATTATATATAAATTAATAATTTTCTTTAAATAACTTATTTAAAGTTTTTAAAGAGGTTTAAACTTTCTAATAATAACTAAAAGTTATATTAATTATTTATTCTTAAAAACAATCTCTATTATTTTAAATATATAAATTTAATCTTTTAAAAATATTCTATATAGTTTAAATAACTATAAGATTATAAATATAATTATAATAAAGATTAGTTTAACTTTTTAAATTACTAAGTAAAGTAAAATTTCTTTTATCTTAATATATTATAATATTACTAATATAGTTATTAAAATAGTTACTTAGTTATCTAAGTAATTAATACTAGTTTATTATCTTTAGTATTTATTTAACTTATAATTTTACTAATTTATATCCTTTTAATATTCGTAGTTGATTATATAAAAATCAAAGTTAATATAAATATATATTATAAATCGAGAATAAGTTTAACTAAAAAGTAAGTTTATAAGCTAATATAATTAATATTATTTATAATCTAAAAGAATTTAATTTTTAAATAATTATATTCTTTTAAAGATTATAAAATATATAAAGTAAATAATTAAAAAGAAAGTATAAATCTAAAATCGATTATTAATAAATAGATTTAAATAAATATAATAAGAGATTTCTTAACTTTTCTTATTATTATAACTTTTAACTAGTAAAAGTATCTTCAATCTTTTTATTATAATCTTCTAAATAGAGTTAAATATTTTAAGAAATATAGTATTAATAAAAGTAAAGTTATTTACTTTTAAATTAATAAAAGCTTTAATTTAGAATAAATATTAATTTCTTATTAGTATATAAAAGAATATTATATATTTTCCTTTTAATAGCTTAATTAAATCTAAATATTTTATATCTCTACTTCTACTTAATAAAAAGTCTTTTATTAAATATAGTCTTTTACTTGATTATTAATTATATAAGTAGTAATAATAACTTTAACTTTATACTTATCTTCTTATTTTTATTCGTTTATAGTATTAAGATATTCCTTTTCTTAATTAAAAAAGTTAATATTAATAATATTAATATAATAGAGAGTATTATTATAAGAATAATTAAAGATACTTTTAAAAAGAGAATTATCTTTTAATCTACTTTAAAAAGTAAATATAGTATTTCTTAATATAAAGTAAAAGAGTAGTTTATTTATAGTAAAATTAATTAATATTAATAAAGTAAAATAGTTAAGATTAATTTTATAATTTAGTAAAAGATAATTAATTTAATTAGTAATAATTTCTCTATTAGCTCTAATTAGAATACTAGTAAAATAATATATAAAAGTAAATATTATAAAAATATAAGTAGATTGAAAAAGTATTAATAACTTATTAATATTATCTTATTATTCTAGAAAGTTTAAATACTAAATTAATTTTTATAAGAAAATAATCTAATACTAAATAAATTTAATTTAATTTTAATAATATCTAGTAAGTTTAAAAAAAAGATCTTTTTAGATTATCTCTTCTAAAACTTTATTAATAGAAGTTAGAATATAAAGTTAATAGTAGAACTTTTTAAATAAAGATATTAGTTTAGAAGTAGTTATAAATAATATATAATATTTACTTTTAATAAAGATAAACTTAGAATTATTATAGAAAAGTAAATATAATTCTTTAATTAATTATTCTATAAATAAAGATAGTTTTTATAGAAATAAACTTTTAAAGTAATTAAAAGTAATACTTTTAACTTGATTACTTATATACTTATAAGTTTAGTATTTATTAAAGTAAATATATATAGTTAGTCTATTAAAAACTATATATTTTTATAAAGACAAAGAAATATTAAAATTATTATTAAGTTTATTAATAAGATTAGTAATTTAAAAAGGTTAAATCGAATTAATATTAAATAAAAAGATGTTATAAATTAAATATATATAAGAAAATAAATTATAAACTTTATTAATCTTTTAGATATAAATATATAGAGTAAATAAATTATATTCAAAACTATATTATTTAAATATCTCTTTTACAAATAGTTTAGTTATTTCTTGAAATAATTATTTATTAAGAATTTTTAACTTAATAGTAAGTTTTAATTACTTTATAAAGATAATTAATTAATTTTTTATAGATTATATTTATTAAAGTTATACTAAAGAGAGAATAGTTATAATATTAAGAATAATATTAATAAAGATATAAATAGAGATTAGTTTAGTGATTTAAACTTATTATAATTTTGATTACTTTTATTAAACTCTAGTTTATATTTATAATTCTAAGATTAATTAAATTAATATAATTAGCTTACTATTTATTAAAAATAAAATAGAGCTTTAATTTTAAGATTAAGAAAGTAAAAGATTAGTTATTTTATTTTTTCTTTTATTTCTCTTTTCTATATTAATATTAGAATTTATAAAGATGTTATTAATATATTAAACTTCTAAATTATTATTAATATTCTCTCGATTATTAAGATAATTATATTTTAAAAGGAGAATTATATTAAATATAAAGTTTTAATCTTGTTATAATATCTTTATACTTCTTTTAAATACTTTGTATTTAGTATTTTAAAAAGAAGATATATTATTAAATAGGATTAGTTTGTAGAAGTAAGATTTAAAAAAAATTATAGAAAGAGTAAAAGTAAAAATAAAAGTTATAGAAAGAGAGTAAATAAGTAGATAGTAGAAATAAAAGAGATAAAAATAATAATAAAAATAATAATATCTATATTACTATTTAGTAAAATAAATCTTCTTTTAATAACTTTAATAGTTTCCTAAGTAAAGAGGATTATAAGTAAAGTATTATTTAAAAGACTATTAATTAGTTAAAGAGATTAGTATTAAGTTATTAATAATATAATAATATACTATAAGAATTTAATAAAAGATAAGATTATATTATTCTTAGAATTAATAATTATAAAGTTAAAAAAGTTAAAAGGCTTTAAAAACTTATATATATATAATAGTTATATAAATTATATACTTATAGTATATATATACTAAGTATATTTACAAGTTTACTTTACTATTATATAATCTTATAAACTCTACTAGCTAAGATTAATATAATATATATAAGAATTATTTATATAATAAGTTTAATATATATAAATCATTATAAAATAGTTATAAAACGAATATATAAAAAAGTGAAAAGAGTATTTTATTTTAAACTTATATTATTATAAAGTTTATAAATTTCTTCTTACTAGTTATTTATTAAAGTTACTAATAGCTAGATAATACAATAATAGAAATAGAAGTAGTAAAGTGAAAATTAATTACCTCCTCTTTAGTTAAGAATCTCTTCTTCTTTTATAAAGATTCTTAGCTAAAAGAGAATAATACTAATTATATTAATTGATAATAAAAAATAAGACTTTTAATTATTATCTTCTAGTTAATTCCTTTAACTAATCTAGCTTTTAACTAATTCCTTTAACTATCTAATTAATAGAGTATTAGTAATATAATTATAATAATTAGTTAAAATATTACTAAATCTTATATAAAGTAATAATTATATTATTAAACTAACTATATTAGTTAATTAGTACTAATATAATTATCAAGTTAAATAATACTTTCTATAATATTATTATTATTAGATAATTACTATTAGTATAATTATAATTATCTTCTTTAACCTTTTATAGTTATAATTATTCTAAAAGTAATATCAAAGAATTTAGTATTTTCAAGTTAGTATAATAAAAGTTATAAAGAAATATTAGAGAGGTCTTTAAATTTAATATTTTATATTATATTAAATTTATATTATAATCTTTCTATTATACTTTAATATTTTAATATCTTTTTATATAGTTAATAAATTAATATCTTTTCTACTTTATATTTATTAGTTCTAGTAATATTAATAAGTAGTAAAGATTTATTATATTAATTAGATAATAGGTTATTAGTTACTTTCTTTAATTTATTTATTAGGAAGATATTATAAATATATATAATATTAAATAACTTTAGATAATATAAGTAGTTAACTTTTTCTAAAACTTTAAATTATTTATTAGTAAAGTAATCTAGCTTCTTTAATAACTATTAGATAATAGATATTTTATATCTAACTAGATATAGTTATTAATATTAAAGTTAACTAGTCTTTATTTCTTATTTACTTCTTTTTCTATATATCTCTAAGTAGTTTAAAATATAAACTAGATATATTCGAGTACTTCTTAGTTATAGTAAATATATATATATATATCTTAGATATTAATATTGTTAATTAGTAATTACTTAGTTTATTTCCAGTCTTAAAAAGTTCTAGAAATATAATTATATAGTATTTCGAAAGAAAGTAAGTTGTTAAAAGAAGAATATAATAATATTAATTAGATATAATCTATTATTAATAGGTATTTAGATTAATTATTTTAATAATAATTAATAAAGAGTTTTAATTACTTTTATAAATACTGATTATATATTTCTATTTATTTATTAATCTAGAGATAGTTTATAGTAGATAGTTTTACTTTAATTCTAAGAATATTATTAAACTTAGTTTAGAAAGAAGAAATAAATTATAGTTCTTAATTTAATAATATAATTATAAACAAGCTATAATAATAGTAAATATATATAATATATAGTTTAATTTATTTCTAAGAAGTAATAGTCTTATAATATAAAATTATAATTATCTACTTATTTAAATAATTAATAATAATTAGTATATTATTATATCTATATTTATCTTTATTAAAGCTATAATAATCTATAATAATATATTCTTATATATATATCGGAATTAGTAACAAGTAAAGTAAATTAAATATTTTATTTTTAAGAACTAAGTTATAATAATATATATAATAGTTATAAATATATATCGTAATATCAATTTATATTATATACTAATAATAGTTTATAAAAAATAATTAAGTCTTTTTAATATTTAAGTAAATAGTAATTATAAAGTTATATACTTTATAGATTAGTAATATTCTTAAATCTTTAATATCTAGAATAATAAAATAATTATTATATAATAATAAACTATCTTTAAATTCTAGTTTAGAATATAAAATACTTTTCTTTTTACTGATTTTTAAAGTTTAAAGAGAATAGTATTTTTAATTAATTTATAATATATATAAAATCAAACTAATTAAGTTTATTAATATTAATATCTTATTTACTTTAAATAATATTTCTTTGAAGTTAGAACTTAGCTAGGAAACTAAGATCTATAAATCTAGTTATATATTCTTAAGTAGTTATTATATATACTATTACTTTTTAGACTTATTCTATAAGTCTAATTTATTAATTTTATAAGTTAAAGTATTAGTAATAATATTCTCTTTATTTAAATAGTATATAATAAAAAAGTAGTAATTAATTAGAAGTTTAGCTTAGTAAATTTAATAAGTATTAAAAGCTTTAATAGTTATAAAGTATTTTAAAACTTTATAATCAATATAAACTTATATCTAATATAATATATTAGTAAGCTTAATATACTAGTTAGTAAATAACTTTATAATTATAAATATTTCTTTATTATAAACCTTATAATTAAACTTAGTAGATTATATTGTCTTTAAGAAATAAGTTATTAAAAGCTAATTGTTTTTATACTTTTATAATAATATACTTATAATAATATTATTAGATATATTAGTTTCTAGTATATATAGAAGATTATAGTTATAATATTATAAAAGTAAAGTAGAGGTTAATATCTTCTTTAAAGTATTAAATACTTATTAATAGTTTATATTAAAGTTAAAAAGAGAAGTTACTTTTATTAAATTAATTAAAAGCTTTATAATAATATTAAAGTTATAGATAAATTGTTGATAAAAGTTATAGAAGTTTAAAAAAGATTAGATACTTTTAATAATAATCGAATATTTTTATCTCTAAACTATAATAACTTTCTCGAGATTAACTTTAATACTATTAGTTGAAATAATAAATTTAAGATATTTAGTATATTTAATATCGAATTTATATTTCTTTAAATCAATTTATAAACTAATATCTTCGAGCTTTTAAAGTATTATAGTAATATAAATAGTATATTTAAACTTATCTTCAAAATAAATTAAAATATCATCTAAATATATTATATAAAAAATATTAAGATAATCAAATAAAATATTATTTATATAATATTAATAAGTAGTTAAGTTATTAATTAGTTTAAAAAGTATAATTTTATACTTGTAAATATTATATTAAGTTCGGAATATTATATATTCTTTAAAAGCTAAGTCTATATAAATATAATAAAATATTTAATAAATATCTAATTTTATAAATACTTTTATTTTAGAAAGTTAAGTTAAGGTTTTATTAATTAATAGAAGTAGATATTAGTCTTTGTAAGTAAAGGTATTAAAGGCTCTAAAGTTAATATATAAATATAAAGAACTATTAAGCTTTTTTATAAATAAGATAGAAGTAATAAAAAGTATTTAACTAGATTTAATAAAGCTTTTAATTAGATTATCTATAATATATTCTTTAACTATTTTTAACTCTTCTAATAATATTTTATAAAGAGAGTTATATTTAAAAGTTTTCTTATTATCACTTTCTAATTAAATCTTATAATTATACAAATAGTAAAGTAGAAGAATATTCGACTTAGTTTTAAAGAATATATAAGTATAAATAATATATTTAATTAGAATAGATAGTTTATTAGGTTTAATATTTATAAAAGAATATAAAATTATACTTCGATTTATTAAAACTAGTAACTATATAATTAAAGTAATAAAATCTTACTTAGAAGTTTATTATTCTTTATACTAATTAATAAAATAGTTTACTTTATATAAAGTAATTATAAATAACTTATTATTATTACTATTCTTGTAAATATATATTATAATAATAATTAAAATTATATATATCTTAATAGTACTTAGCTTTCTTTATAATAGTAAGATTTATTAAA